>OX393568.1:6938819-6966319 GCA_947652115.1 Blastomussa wellsi | reverse complement strand
GTAGGCTTTAACTATTTTTAACCAATCAAGAATTGCTTGCAACGGCCACATTCTGAAATTCCAACCTGTATAATCTTTTATAATTTATCCGTTAATTCGGACACTCGAACCAAATACGCATTCGCAATAGACCATTTCACAGTTCTGTGAAATGTAACCAGGCCTCTGCATGAAAGCATAAGATTAGCATAAGATTATAATGATTTACATATCAAATTAAAGCAAGAGGGTTTGTAACAAAACAAGGTCACCTTCAGCCTCACTTCCATTCAAAGGCTTGCTAACTAAGAACAGAACTGTAAAATGACCTATGGGCCTTATTCGCGTGGCAGCCATATTGGCCATAGACAACAGATTACGTACCCCGAGCCTCGAGTTGAAATGTTTGGGAACGAGTCCCCGAGTGGGAAAACAAAAATTTTCAATCCCTCCGGACTCAACATGGCCGCCGTGTGGTTAAGGCCCATTGGCAAAACCAAACAAATACAGAACAACAACACAGGCTGTCCAAGCTCTCGATATGAACCGCACAAACAATATGGCTTCAAATTATAAGGGTTTGTATGGGAGTTCTGCATGACAAATGATTCGTGGAGGTAGTCGTACAATAAAATTGACAATAAAAAGGCTTAGCTTGTTCCATTTGTGTGTTGCTTGCTTGTGGTGTGGTCATTTCACCGATGAAAACCGTTTTAAGCGATTTTTTTTAAATCCCTTCTCCCCACTCATAAAAAAATCATTTCTTTTTGAGAGCTTGGGATGCCTGTGACAATAGTTAACGTAAAGGTACCATAATATTAAGACAGACAGGTCGGACTCGAGAGGTCGGATTTTGAGATAGGAGTCCAATTTACGCAATCTGATAAGGTTCGAAAAACCAACTTTACGATCTGTATAGTTTTACTGATTATTCTGTTCTATTGGTTTCTCGCTTTGTGATTCAACTGAAGTCCTAGTTCTTAAAGGAGCTCTTTCACGGATAACAGAGTTTAGCCTATTAAATTTTCAATTACAATCCATCTCAATCTTCCCTATTCAAAGCCATCCGTGCTTTCCAGGAGCTCATTTGATGCTTTTCTTCCTTGGTAAACACATTACCAAAGATGGTTCGTGTTGACCGAGGCTATGAATATTTCAACGTCTTTGGCGTTAATGATACCCTGGTACCCTGGGAAAATATGTATTAAAAATGGAAAAATTTAGGCTGATAAATGTTTCTTTGGTTTCCTCTATTCAATAATCATATATAATAACAATAACAAAATACGCCAAACTGCTGAAAAATTTCCGAGAGCGAAGGGATTTGTTTTGACCTTGGTCGCTGTAAAGCTGCAATTTTTGTTAGTGTACTTTTAAACAACAAATGAGCTAGTTTGTTTTTCATCTAAAACATGTTAAATTACTCCCTCCTTGAAACGAATTAAATAACAAAAGCACTTTAGGAGCCACTGCATTAACTTTCCTTTTTTTTCATACACTTTCTATAATTTCGTTTCTATCAAGATCAGCATCTCTTTCGTGTGCTATAATCAACTCCTTCCTAATGACTTGAGTTTAACATAAAAATTAGCACAAATAGAAATTTATAATGGTCACTGTTATTTGATTTCAAACTTGCTAATTACTAATTAATGACTGTGATCGTATACAGCTGATTAGTAAAGCCGGTTTGAGCTTCAGAGAAAGAAGGTAGGTCTTAATCGTATCGATCACAGCTGGCCACAGCATCATATCATACAAGGTCTATCGTCATCATTTTTTTTCGTTCGCCGCAGGCATTGAACTGAGTAAAACAAACAAAACCGCTATGGATTGCTAACAATGTGAGATGACCTAAAACGAGAACAACATGGACAACCACAAAACCATGATCACCTCAGTTTCAAAGAAACGTCTTTGCCGACACCCAATCGATCTCTGGTATAAAATTGGACTCTTTTATCGTAAAATATGTGACAATGAATTTCTATTCATAGACCTTTCCATCTAGGTATGAAATAAGTGCATTATGCGCTTAGAAAAGTGTCTATCACCCGCATTACCAGCGAGGTCGAAGAAGATTGTATATCGGTGGTGTTCTTTCCTACAAGACAGGTAAACGAATTTTTTTACAAAGCCTGCTGTTGCACACCGGGTTTCCGTCTACAGAGGAGAAAAACCCGGCGTCTCGTAAGAAGCAAAAACCTTCACTTGCAAAATAACCTCCCAATATATCGACCGTCTTTAATATGATCCTTTCTTTGTGGTGATGAAGTACTTCTATTAATACACTTTTCGATACTTTTCCAGGTATATAAGAGGAAAACAGTGAAACTATTTGGATTCGGTGGCCGGAAACCCGAACAATTGGTAAGTGTTCAGATTTATGTCCAGTATTTTAAAAGGTGAATTATCTTACGTCGACGTTTTACCCAAAAGTTCGTTATTTATATCGTAACTCATTGTGGTTTTAAGCACGTTCTTGATGCTTTATAAATAACCTTCCATAAGGAAAACTCAATTTAAGTAATAATAATATTAGGGACTCATTTTAAATGATAATACTACCGTTTATAATGGAAATTAGTTTCAAAATTGGTTTTCAGTTCAAGTCAGTCCTCACAAAACAACCACGGTTCATAACTGTGTGGGAACATAAAATAAAAATTTACTTTGTAGCTGTAGAGTAGTTGACCCTAAAATTAATTGTTTCTCAGTGTGAAGTTAGTTCCACATTCCACAAGAAGCTTCTAAGTTCGAGATGAAAGTAGGAGATGCGAATTTAAATTGCTTCGGTTTATCGATCGTGCGTGTTTTATGACAGTATAATACATGGCTTAGGCTTCTTTATTTGTTAACTAAAACATACATTTAGTTTTACATTTAATTAAACTGACTTTCAAACCAAAATAACTTGCATGAGCAAACATCAACGCTGTCTTCGTTTATTTAAAGTCTGCTCCACTGTCAGATACTATTAAAATGTTATCCACTTTTACTTTTATTTTAAAGGAGCTCTATCACAGATAACATGTCTTGAAACGTTAAGCCTAACTTTTTCAAGTTTGCCAATTAAGAGCCTTCTCAATCTTCCCCCATTTGAAGCCGGTCTTGTTGCTTTGACGTTTTCGGTTTCTACCTTGGTAAAACATTATTTCGCGTTTTTCTTTCATAGGTACCAAAGATGACTTCATTTCAACCTCGTTCCCAGGGTCTTAGATGAGAGACCCTGGGAACGAGGTTGACTTCATTTGTCTTGTCCCTTTAAAATGTGGGAAGATAAGAGTAAAGCCTGGTTCTCACTAGCGACGGAGTCCAAATCATAAGCGGAGTCGTGAGCGTTATGACTATGAAAATCAAATCGACGGAGTCGGAAGCAGAGTTCCGATTCCGCTTATGACTCCTCCAATTACAATTACGATCTATTGAAAACTAGATTGTCGGAGATGAAGTACTCGAAGTGCCTGAAACTAGCAATGTGATTGGTTTATTCTTCCGCTTCTGCTAGCAAAAAAACCGTCAATGTACTTTTCACTAGACAATCTACTTTTCCGCTAGATGGCGTCGAAAACCGTGATCAGGCCTATTCGGAAACAGTTAATTAGCGCTAAACGGGAAAGTAAACTCTGTTTACGCATATACGTGTGCGTAACTGACTACAAGCCGTTCCCTCTTTTCATACCCCTGTCGAGGGTGAAGAGAATTTAGTGGAAAAATAGACATGGGAATTGTGCGACTTTTTTGTCACAAACCTCGCCCCAGATTCCTCACTGCCATTTTATCCATTCGCGCTTTTTTTTCGCATCACGCTCGATGAACTAAAAATAGAAGATGATGGTCCCTATTTGGAATACAAAAACATCAGAACAGGCAGGTGCCTTTCACAATTCCCTGCAAGTCAATAATTTGTATTCCCGAGAGCTCCTAAAACGTTTATAACATATTCGTCGACGTACATAAACGTTTTCAGTATTTTCAAAACGCGTACGATACCAAACATAAGCTGGTACACGTAATTCCCATTATTTTCGCTCGGGTTTTATTTTAATTACTTTTACACCACGCTTAAATTTCTCGGTATTTAAAATCGCTCGAATTATTCCACGTTACAAACACGTTATAAACACAAGTATTGCCCTGGCGTTATATAACAGGTGCTGGCAACCGATTAAAATGCTTTGTAAATTTTCGAATGGAATATTCGAATGGTATATCGCCAAAATTTGATAAACCGCACCGCAAAAAATATCCTCGCGCAATTTATAGCACGATTTTAATTAAATACAAACGCCGCAAAAAGAAAGGGCATTCGTCTGGGAAAGCGAAGCGTCGCTTAAGGAGTATGTGCTTGTGTGGCATATGTTTACGTTCATTGAACAGTGTAAGTACCGATAACTCGTGTTTACCCTTCTGTTTATGCTGGTGATACTCGATAAAGCAGGCCTTAATCTACATTTTAATATACATTGCATATTTCCAACCTATTTATTCAAAAAGGTTTAATTAAATGGTCCGTAATTCGGCTCAATTAGACGAAGTTCTTAAAAGCTTTGTGTTATTAGCCGAAAGTTCCATTCACACCTGTTTCAGTTTTCATTTAGTTCTTTATGCATATAATGCTTCAGATCGGACGCGACTGCCTTGGTGTGGCTGAATGAAGCGGCATTGTACAAACATAGCACGCCTCCGCAACAAAAAGTTTAATTTATAAAGTACATGCATTTAAACGAGGAAAATGGCGCTATATTTGTACATAAAATTGTACTAACGAAACTTATTTACCTTTCTTCAAGACCATTTACCAACAAAACTATGTAAACTTTATTCCGGGTTTTTCAACCGACCATTTAATGTTTTGAAAGAAAAGACTAAAATGAAAGTAAATTGAACCTGTCGCCTGACGACAAACGGCATTAAATGTTTTGCGCATCAAACTTTCAGACACTAGCCAAGTGTTCTAGTGAGAAGAATTCCTCGCAAATGAAAACTTTTCTTTATTAAAATGTGACAAACCGTTTTCACTCATAGTATTTACCCATTACTCTAATGTTAGTAAACACCTGTTCGACTACTCCGGCTTTCTGATTGGGCGAGAAAAACTGGAAAACACAAACAGATGGTTTTCACCTCTCCCGGTGACAACGAATTGTGATCTTTCAAAGTGGAACCTAAACTTAAACCGCCTTAAGTCCGTGGAGTTCAACTTCACGAAACTAACTGTACGTAACGAACTGGCGTTAACTTACTTGAGAAGAAGCCCATTCTTATTTAAAGGGAAACGGCTGAAACAGGAATGGCTCGCTGGAAGCTTGTTCAAGTTGAGGTTAGCATGGTACCTTGCTATTCCGGCACTTCAGTTTTTACTTAACACCGTTTAATACTGTTGCATCGATTCTTACCGAAAATATTTTTGTTCTGTTTTATAGCCAACTCGATATTATCTCTCTTATATTACTAATCTTTTTTATATTTTGTAACGACTGGATATTCGTGCGGTTTGTAGATTTTCTTATACAGCGTACACGCAACTCATAAAATCTTCTATCCTTCGTTTATAAGCTAATTTTATGCATCCGATGAACAGGTTTTAAAATTTATATTTTCTCTAGCAGTGATCTTTTCAGGAAGCTCTTTTACGTTAGTTCAATTGATCCGTGAATTCTGAGCTTCTATTTTGTCTTCAGTATTAAATATAATAAAAACAACCTTGCCAAGGTTTGTTTTTGTAGGAAATATAGTCCGGCTCTTCGTGCGATAAGCTAGTTATTAAGCGAATATTCAAATATTGCTTGTCAATTTTTAGAAAATGCAAATATCAGGTCGAATATTCGTACAGCTATTATTGTGTCACACGCTATCCCGTATGAATGATCTGAAAGACTAACTTAGCAGGATATTTCTTGGAGAGTGCTTGGGACAATGAACACAAAGAAAACAATTTGTCTGGCGCTCTGTTTTTCTTTGAACACAATCGGTATGATGTCGAATATGCTTTCTTGTTTCTTCGTTATTGAAGTCTAAACATGAGGTCACTGCTAATGTCAAAATTACATTTTTCAGCGAAACAGTAGGCGTCTTGAAATTAGTTTCCTTTTTGCGAGAGTAAAATCTTGAAAACTCGCCTCAGTTCAAACATTTACTATATATAAATTGTTCAAACTCAACCTGTTTTGTAAATATTCATAACAAAAGCATTTTATTTCTCACACGTTCCACATTTGAAGGGAACGATACCTTGAACGACGAATAAATTTAGCGTCCACGCTTTTTCAGAGATGTTTGCTTCAAATGTTTCCAGGCTGATCGTTTGCTGAAATTCAGTCAAAATTGTGCGAGTTGGCAACTTTACCAGATGTTATATGTACACTTAATCAGTTATGAAGGAAGACAATAGATACCGCGGCCGAGAGGGCACTGAACCATCGAACTGAAAACTCTAATTTCTGATGAAAAAATAAGTACCCAGATTGTTAAAAACACTATTGAGTTGCATAAGCCGCGTCCTATTTTTCTTTCCCAATTTTTAACGGCATAAATGAATTTCAAAAATGACGTGTTTTTGTAATTTTCCGAATTTGTGTTCACTGAACTCTTTAAACATCTTCAACTTTTTTCAACCGCACACGCAAAAAAGCACTTACAGCATTAACGAATATTTAACAATTATTCCTCGAGCCCAATCAGGCTCTGAGTCAATAGCCCATGAGGCCGAAATTGTTTTAGTAAAGTCCAACTAGAAAGCAAAGAAAGTATAGATTTATCTAATAATGAGCTCAAATACTCGTCCGAAACTTCAGCAAAACGCAATTCAGCCGCCATTGTTTTGATTTTCAAAGCCGGCACTTTCGCTACTAGTGGGCTATAACATATAGCCTGGTAGTAGCTCAACCAATCAGAACGCAGCATTGATAATAGACCACTAGTTGGATTTTACTAATACATAACAGCAGTCGAAAAGTATCCATCATTTTTAACCGATCACTTGGTGTTCAAATTACAATAGGATACGTGCTAAAAAGCGAAAAAAAAAAGCCAAAAGAGAAAGCTAAAAGTGGCATTGTCACGCCATTTTAGCAAAATTTTAAAAAGCTAAAACTTGTCTTCGCTCAAATAATGGTTTAGTTATGTTACCGAAGACTACATTACGGCATTGAAACCGTTTACTGACGTCTGTTGTTATCGATGGTGAGGATGGAAGTGGATTGAAAATTTAAAAAAAGGTAATTCTCCTGAAAAAATGGGAATCCAACTATAATGGTTTGCTCTCCCCGTTAAATTTTCATTTGATATCTTCTTCACAATTCTGCTGGGGCATTTTTTGCACAAGTTATGGTGATTTTAGCACAGAATTTACCTGAACACTCGCCATGACGATGCCGCTTTAATGTGCGAGGCGGAGCGAGAAACATATTTGAGGCAGACACTTGGGTAGTGCTAAAATTACCTTATTTAACATTGTAAATCAGTCTACAATCAGTCTTCAATCAAAACTTGAAGTAAGTGCAGGTAGCCGACACAAAGCGCGGGAAAGCTTACGCGCGCGAGTCGCGATTGGTTCTGGTTTTACTTTTTATTGGTTAATTGAAAAAGTGGCGCGAGATTTTTAAACCAATCACGGAGCGTTGTAATGCAAAACCAAAGGAATTCGCTAATTACTTGAAACCCGCTCTGTGATTGCTCTGTATGTAACGCAACACAAAATGAAGACGACTCCGTTTCCCACCTATTTCTCTTATCGTCACCTTATCGAGCCTTGTGCTTAATTGTTGTTATTTTTGCTGGTGGATGAAGGTCTGCAAATTGAGATTTTACACAAGAATGGCTTCCCTCCAAAATAATTCAGCATCTTCACGGATGATTAATGGATTAATCGATTTTTAATTGCGCCAACACGTCATTTGAATTCCAAATTTGACCCTAAAACACTTCCTCACCAAAAACCCTTCTCGGGTGAACAGCAAGCTCTATGCATGATAATTCTTTCGTTGACTGTGTATGGAATGATGCATCCATTGCCGCACCAACGCATGCAGTCCAATTAACCGCTTTCTAATTAAGTTGACAACTTGGTTATTACATTATTTTCTTGTAAAGTTTTAAAAGCTAAGGGCCTTTTCTTTTCTCTAGTTTCCGGTGATTCGAGACGCTTGCATACCAGTATCTGCTTCTTCGTTGACGCTTCTTGCTAGGACATTTCTATTTCTCGCTGTTAATGGCATTTTTGCCGGTCCCATACAATGCCCATACTTTCTAAAGATTTTACTTGGTCTATCCGCTTTTTGTAAATTGCTTTAATAAGCAGATAAGGGAATGATCGCCAAAGTTTATGGTGCTCAACTGATCAGACAAAATAGCAAGGAAAAATATGTCTAGAAGAGTACATGCCGACATGCGCGCAAACAATCTACAACCAGAAACAAACTCCATCGAGCATTCACCCTTTTAACGTCCTTGTAAACGAAGAAATGACAAACCGCTTTTTGGTAACAAGAAAATTTTATGTCATTGATCGCCATTGTATCCAGTTTCGACGCATGAAATTACTCAGCCGGCATGTTCGCATGAAAAGAATTCGGGAAATACATTTTAGTCATTTTATAAGCGATAAATTAAACCATCCTGGATCGCCTAATTGAAATTAAAAGAGGGAAATAGTGGCTACATATTAAGCCTATATCCAATCCAGCTATAGACTTTATCTGTACTCAAAATTAAATTAAATATTTATAAAATAATGGATAAATTAAAGTGGGTACATGGCCGCCCGAAATGGACTACGTATCATCATCATCATCATAATCATTTATTTATTTATTCGCCACATTGCGAAGGAATTATACCAAAACTCATCTTTAAAAGGAATATTCGTATGATTTTGTTCAATATGTTAGAATCTGAAGACTCGTACGAAGAATTAGAATCCATTATCTGAAAAGTTAGTAAATACTTTCAGTAGTTATTATTTTTGCTTTTTTTTCCGACCTATCTTATCTTTTCCAGTTGTGTCTTATTTATCTACCTCTCATAACCTACTACGTTGCCAACCTCAATTAATTACATAGCTGTTTCTGTAGATTTATTCTGTTTTCGTATTTAATTATTACGTATTTGCAGTTTTTTAGTGTGTATTTTCTTTCATTTTTTTTCCCTGATTATCCTGGCCCGCCTCGATTAGCGTTGCTACCTGCGGAGCCAGGAGATTAAGACCTAATTCTGAAGTAATAAAAATATTGTTGTTGTTTGTTGCAGAAACTATAACCATTACTTAAAGATTGGGAAGCCAGGCTTAGTGATTACATCAAAATACAAATTTAGTGAAATTGGGAAAGTAGACTGAGTAACGAAAAAAATAATAATTTTATTTTATCTTTTTTATTAATGATCACTTTCGAATTATGTTCATCAGTATGTTTATTCCAGGCGCAAAATGAACTCACAACTGATCACTTTTAATCTGTTGTGCACAAATCGTAGAATGGTAGAAAAATTCTCAAAAACTGAACAAAGCTCAAAACAGCTGTCATGAGTAATTAAAGTAATAAGCTCCAAATGTGAAAGATATCACTGATTAGAATATAGCCTTGTATGCTCGCCATGGAATCTTAGCGGGCTTTATTTTTAATAGAACATGGGCAAAAACTATAGAAGCCCGGTACCCCGGATGTAGTTTACGTTGTGTTGCGAATTGCTATATTCTAAACCAACTAGAAGATGGGTTTCCTAATGTCCTGTAAGAAAATGATGCCCTTTTGAGGTCTAGAAAAGCAGCTGAATGCCCTCGCCTAACTGCTCGGGCATCCACTAGCAGCTTTTCTAGACCTCAAGCGGGCATTATTTACTTATAGAACATGGATACCCATCTTCTAGTAGGTAAATGTCATCTGTTTATTTCTCTTTTGTTATCAGTTAAAAGCTAGGATTCAGTAAATGTCATTCATGAGATGAATTTGTAAGTGGACAGAGCTGTATACATGTATAAAAGCCAAGTTAAGCTATAAATTAAAATTAAGTTCAACTAAATAATATTGAAGCATCCAAGAGTATTTCTAACTTAATTGCTTTTAGAAGACAGCATTGCAAACTGCAAACTGAGCAAAGAGACTTAGCAGAAGAAAGGGCGACCAGACTGCCCTCGCCCCTCACCCCCTCGCCCCTCCCCCTCGCCCCTCGCCCCGCTCAACTCCCCCCTCCCCCCTGCAACATTTACTACTGTAAGGTTCGAGTAAATTTACGCAAGAGAAATAAGGTGAGAGATAAATATACATATTTTCTCTTCGTTTGGGATATGCTATCTTTGATAATGTTGGATTCTCCGTTGCAAGAAAATACGCTGAATTCGAATAAATCAGCAAGATGCATAATTGAGTTTCCCCGTGATCAAGTTACGTTTGAAATTACTTCGTATATAAACTTATAGTCTGAGTCAGCTGTTACGTCATGTTTACACGACCTCGTTTAAAAATGACGTGTGGGTTCTTGCAAAAAAAAAACAATTTCGAACATTTTTTATCCTGGCTGAAATGATAAAACATTCAGTGAGCAAGGCAAAATGTTGAAAAATGAAATTATTCAATGCATAAAAGATAACTGATACTGCGCGACGAACAATATTTGAACTGTAGCAGCCGGAGCTTAGCACGCGGGTAATGTATGTACAGAATTAACAAAAGCACGAAGTATCTTTGTAATCTTCTACCGAGTTCCCTCGCGCAGTTTGTGTCCAGCTGATTTATAAGTACCTAACTATAAGGCGTCAAAATGTTTAGTCCTTTAAGCTGAATT
The DNA here is from genome assembly GCA_947652115.1 of Blastomussa wellsi. Classification (NCBI taxonomy): domain Eukaryota; kingdom Metazoa; phylum Cnidaria; class Anthozoa; order Scleractinia; family Plerogyridae; genus Blastomussa; species Blastomussa wellsi. The sequence continues at coordinate 6,955,558 of OX393568.1, read as the reverse complement.
GGTATCCACGCGGAGTAATTATCAACTCAGTCATTGTTGAAACTGTCAGGTCAGAGAGCTAGCGAGTGCTATGAAAACGTATAAAAGCCGGCGAATTGGTTGGATCACAGCAAATTGGCTTAGTTGAAATTAAAGATCACCTGCCTTTTGCAGTCATTTGCATTTTCAGACTTAATTAAAGAATATAATTATTAAACCGCTCTTCTGTTGTGCTTGGCTGGCCTTTCACCGGGTGCCAACGCGAGTTCAAGTAATAAATTGGAAACTCGATCCGGCTGAAATATGTAAACTTCGAATCGTCTTGCAGTTCCGGCTCAGTTTGTAATCAGCTAGCTCATTTGAGCTGCACTCAGTCAAAATATTGAATTTTTCTTAAGTTTTTGAAGGCCAGAATCTGGCGCTGGCATCTCGTTGCATGCCGGCGGAAATGCGTATTCTCGCACCGTATTTTCGCTCCCGTTTGCGACGCTAGAGAAGTGCGCGAAGTGAATTTCGTGTCAGGATGACGTCACAGAGGGAGCCGTCGCGAGAGCATCCTGCTCGTTTGAAAGATAATATGTTACAGCAAATGCAAAATGGCTTTCTAGAAGGCGAACGATTCACGTCTCGAAATCAATTCCTGAATGATAAAGAGAGTTCGAGGCAATGTCGGCCTCTCGTCGGCTGTTAGGCCTCCGCAATGCTTCGTTCGCGCCGCAACTGGGAATTAAAGGACTGGTAGGTGAATTATTATTCACGATCGATCGCAATCAGGCCAAGCCTTGGAGAATGAAATTTACACGTTACTGTACGCATTATTTAATTTTCGCGACAAGTCTCAAATTTGTTGCTTTAGACATGCGAATTATTGTAAAATTTGGGAACTCTTTTTGGCCAGATTATAAAGTCTGAAATCAGATGCGAATCATTTTGTAAAAATTTACTCAACTCGATCACTATTCCGACTTAATTTCTTGATGCAGATAAAAAGATAAACGAAACGACTCTCTCGGCCTTTTATTAGTCTCCTGACAGAAATGTATTTACTTTCAAGGAATTTTCGTGATCTCTTTGCATTCCAGCGGAACCACATCAAGCGCGCTCTTTTCAGAGGTCTTCCGAGTTTCCATCTTTAAAGCTTCGAAAGCTATGCTTGTGTACATCCTAAACAAACCCTTTTGTCGAATGCTAAAGCAATACTGATATCTTGAGGAAATTTTCGCTTGAAGACGCTGAACATTATTTTCTTAGCTGGATTTTATTATTGCATTTCGTTGTTGAAAAGTAAACTATGAATAATTTAAGGATCGTTTAATAAACTCTGTCAGTGCCTGTTGAAGCCACAGGGGCGGAAAGTTTATGATTCAAAACTTTGCGTTATTACTTGAAAATAAACTATTTTCTTTGTCATTCGAGGAACTACATGAAATATTTAGTGATACCCAACTTTCCAATATACATTGCGTTTTTCTGAAGGCCAGTCGCCGAAAAGTATCTCTGTTATTTCATGCTTCAAAGCAAATAAGTAATTATCTGAAAGATCTCGAGAAATATACAGGGTGTCGTTCTGGTTTGTCTTGTTCAGAATAACGAGATATTATTCCTATCACTGATTTTATCAAGCGCACTTTTATTTTTGATAACCGCCAGGGTGCTGCTTCTACCGTCAGAGAAAAAAAATTAATATTTAAATTATTGCCCTCAATGTCTGGTCTTCCTGAAATATATACCGCAATTGATCTGTTTGGTTGCCGGATTTGGCGTTTTAAGATTTTCACTGTTCTTGCATCAACAAGGTAAAAATATATATATATACAGGGGAGATTATTTCAATTTCAGAGATTTATTACACCGAATTGGCTCCACTCTCTGTTGACGAATTCGCCGGGTTATAAAGAAGCCATTTTGAGCAAAACAGGTGAAATATACTTGATGTTTTTGGGTTACCAGCTGCATTCGACGCATTCATCATTCTTGCAAATTTGCATTTCCCAAACAACTGGAGATCGACTGCAGAAACGAATAGCGAGAAAACAATGACATGATCATAGATATACTAAAAATATATATTTTTTCGAAACGAAACCAGGTTTATGGGGTCGAAGAGCACACTTTTTCAGTTCGGAAAGGAACCTCCTAATTTCATCAACGCTTTTTATACTTATTTCATTGAACTATTCACTTCAACTTAAAATTCCATGTATTTTATATTCCCTTGTTATTTTTTAGGAGAAATTAAATTTACACAATGTCCTTGTAAAGAAAAGTCCACGAACTTTCTCGGCTACATGGTAAATACCACTGTTTTGTTGGGAGAGCGTTTAACTCGAACCGCTTCCTAAAGATTTTTCCAATAGTATTTAATGTCATTTAATGAATTAAACACAGGAAATCCAAGCTTTAACCGATATCTGGTTACAAACAAACCGGACCCGGCAAGAGCAATTCTGGCAATTTTGGACTAAAACAATTTAAAATTAACATAAAGATGGCCTGGGGTTGATCTCAAAGAACCATTTTTCAAGTTCACATTTCACGATCGATAGGGTTTTCTCTTTACAAGTTCCGGAACCACTTTGTTTCGTTTTTTTGTTTTTGTATGTTGTTTTGTCAGCTCGACTTCACATGACACAATGACACAATGCATTCTTTTACCTAAATGAATGAAAAGATATGATATTGAAATATTTACAAGTGTTCTTGAGTGATGCTGGGAAAAGTTTATCTGTTCCTTTTACCAGCCAGCAATTAGAACAAACAACAAACTCGCGGAAATGGCACTGGAAACCGTTAAAATCCGTTTTCCTCAGCAGTTTCTTCAGTCGCCCTTCTGAGTTTGTATCAGCCAGCGCAAAGAATAATATTTTTTCAGTGACAACTCCAACGAGAACGCATATACTGAAACATTTTGTCAGCCAGCAACATTTGCACTGGGGAACAGACTCGTTGGGTGCCCCTGATAATAAAAATGACTCCACAAAATACAATTTACTACCAAATAAATGCACATTTTATCAGTGAAAGCACTCTTCTCCCGCGGTCTCTGAAACCTGAATTAAATTGTTTAATTAAGTCTCTGGGTGAAACCCTAGCGCGTATAAACCGGCTTTTTAAAATTTAGCTGTTTTTATTCCATTTTGTTTTTACTCTCATTGAAAAATGATCAAACGTTTGGGTTTCAAACCTGTCAAACTGGAACCAATGGGTGTGAAAGGAAGCTTAACATCTCAGCTTTTTGTTATTGAAAGTCAATGTCCGAAAGCGTACGTGCAAACAATTAAAAGCCTTTCAGTTTAAAACAATGAGTATTAAAAATTAAAGAGACCTACAGGAAGATCGTATACAATATGAATTATCTTTTCCGGATAATTTATATCCAGCATGTTTCATGGAGCGATATAAAAGTGCTATAAATATATGGAGAGATCTATCAAACATCATCATAAAAAGAACGGAGAGAGGTAAACATGTAAGGGTTATTAACCAGGCGTACAAGGGAATATCCACCTTGGTATATGACCGTCACCTTGGGTTTCATCTTGGAGACGAGGTTGGGAAAGTTTCTTTCTCAGATCACGTGACATTACCTTATGTTATGTTTTGTTCAATTTCAGGTGATGTCACTCAGCTCAAGTTCAAATCCTCGTCCACAAGTCCCTCTACACGCATGTACCGTTCGACATGACTCACTCTTCAAGGCCGTGTGGGACTGGATCGTACTTGTGCTCGTTATCTTCACAGCGATAGAAATACCTTACTCCGTGGCGTTTTTAATGCCGCTCCAGAAAGAGAAAGACGAGGAAAGCGTTGGGTGGAATTTCATTCGAGTTACTCCGTTGATTGTCTTCAATCTCTGGGTGGACCTCATGTTTATTATCGACATTTTAATCAATTTTAGGACAACTTTTATCAAATTGAACACGGATGAAGTGATTAGTAATCCTAAGCAAATTGCTCTGCATTATTTGAAGACTTGGTTTGTGGTGGATTTTGTCGCAGCCATACCCTTCGAGTTCATGATCACACCCCAGGTTGATTCGGTAAGTTTTTGTTCTTTTCGTTCATTTTAATTTACGGCGCTAAATAAAATACACTATTTTATATCAATGAATTTTTTAGGGAGTTTTAGGAGGACGATGAAATACTTTGTGCGATCGAGAGATCTGTGTGACGTCGGCGGTTGCCATGCATCAACCCGCGTCCATTCGATACCTCTTACGATTTTTCCCGCCATTTGCATTGATAACCAAGAAAAATTCAAAAAAATTCGAAATGTCAGTTTCCATCCACGTGACGCGAAATAGTAATTATCCATGGATTTTTGTTTTCATTATGCATGTGTTTCAAAGTATCAAAGTGGTGATACTAAACCAAAAAGTAACAAGGATTGTTAAAGATGGATGAGATTGAAACGGATTACGAATTAACGAATTTTTGAGACGCACAAAACATGTTCCTTTAATAGAAATAATTATTTTTGTTTTAATCTAGGCAACGACCTTATTTGGACTTCTTAAGACCGCGCGCCTGTTGCGCCTGGTGCGAGTGGCGCGAAAACTTGACCGCTACTCAGAATATGGGACAGCGGTGGTAATCTTACTCACGGGTCTGTTTACTCTTATCGCTCATTGGCTGGCGTGTATCTGGCACGGGATTGGCTATTCAGAGGGTACGAATGAGTTTGGATGGATACAAGAACTCAAGACAAATTTGAACCTTGAAACTAATTCTACAGGTCCTGACATTCAAACTCGCTACATTACGGCTCTATACTTCACACTTAGTAGTCTTACAAGTGTTGGGTTCGGTAACGTTTCTCCAAATACTGACGCGGAGAAAATCTTTTCAGTTTGTGTGATGATAATTGGAGGTAAGAACCTTTTTAGTAGTTTAACTCTCTAAGTTTGACTTGACACTTATCTTGGAGGAAGACTTTTCAAGCTGAGCATCCTCAGAAACCTAAAGGCAGTTGGTTATAGTCGGGGCGAAACGAAGTAAGCCTGGCAAAAATCGGATCGACTTAATTTTTCAAGAAGAGCAGCCAATTTTCGAAATTTTCTACGCCCCAATTTTTGCCGGTTTTATTTCGAGCGTCTTAATTGGTTCTTTCTTGGTCGAGATTTTGTAACATGTTCATAGAAATGGTCTTAAGCCGTGTATTTTTTGTTTTCAAAAGTCGGTAAATTCAAAATTTGCAACTGTACCTGTGAAAAGAAATACTCTGATGCAGTGATGTTTTCTTTCTGCAAGTGAAAACATCAACCATGGTCCAAGTGTCATATAATAAACTTTACTTTACTTTAAGCATTTTCTGGACAGATCAGTCCAAAGGAGAAAGGCGCAAACAGGCTTGTAAGCCCTTATTAAAGCACAACCCATGAAATACAGAACACCCAACCAAGGCCAGACAACAACACCGGTAACTCCGTGCCTTACTCTTTACGAGAGGTGTGTGGCTTCTTTAACGACCCCTGCTAGCCATGTAACACTGAAGGTACAGGAGACGGGGCCTATTATTTATAGTCCTTGTCCGAGAAGACTTGAACACCTAACTATTTGCAGATGTCTTTGCAAAACTGCTTAGCTTTTACTAAACTAGTTTGCTCGAGCCGTACTGGGGATTTACCCTCGATCGGACCTCGCTGCGCTGGGTCCTAATGTCGCGACCTCGGGTCAATATTCCCCAGTACGGCCCTCGCACACGGTTAGTAAGAGGTTAATATTCAGGAAGTAAACAGAAATAGCCAGGATACTCGATGGATTTGCACGGCTAACCCTTACACTGCAGAACTAAAATAATTATCAATTCCTTTCTCAGCTCTGATGTACGCCTCCATATTTGGAAACCTAACTGCTATCATTCAAAGACTATATTCGCGTACTTCGCGATTTCACCGAGATTTGAGAGTTATAGAAGACTTTGTTAAATTTTACCAAATACCGAAATCCACCAAAGAGGAGCTGGATGAGTACTTCAGACATGAGTGGGCTTACACCAAGGGCGTTGACATGGAAATGGTAAGTAAGGCGCATGCGCGTGCTAAAAGGCGAGGCTGGTCGCAAGGTTATTGACTGTACTTTGTGTAAGTACGAGCTTTGTTGCATTTTATGAAACAGCACTTATACAGAAAGAGAATTTTGATTTGTCGGAAATTGTAACGGAAATTAATTGATCTACTCCGTCGTTGTCGTTTGCCCTTCTCTGCGGTAGCTGCCATGCTAGTTGACTAGACATTTGTGAAGTCTGTAAGTTAGCTCTAACAAACGTAACGACAAAAAAAGACAACAATTAAGTAAAGTAAGAACTTTGTTTACGTTTCAAACTCGCTAGCATACGATGTATATGCTAACACCTTACTACAATAGGGTATTAACATGACTTTCATAGGGATTATTGTTTATTGGCGCCCGCGTAGTGTCATAATAATAATAATCATATTTAACGAACTTACAATTTCCAGTTGATCGCCGGTGTAAAATTCTCGCAGTACTTCAGTCAAGTGAATTTTTTGTCTGTATTCTTCCCATTTATAACAAGTAGACCGATTTTTCTCTCTGAAAACTATGCGTTTTGTGTGAAACTGAACTTCAAAGCTTGCTGTTCCGCTCGTGAGCACCTCGATGGTTTTCCCGCTTCAAACGGTCAGAACGTAATCTGATTGGTTTAAATTCATCGCGTGAACCAATCAGCTTCAAGGCCGTTGCGGCCCGCACAGCGTGTGTTTTGGCGATCAATTTGGCCAAGTATATGGATAATAATGCTCGTTGTTGCTTTAGTATGTGAGTGGTCAAATACTGGGTTTTATTTGATTTGAGAATGAGTCTACAAAGCAAACATTATTATAAAAAAAATTGCTAAAGAAAACCAGAGTTTTGTTGTTGATAACCTTTTTCTTATCTGTAGGTCCTCAAGCGTTTCCCTGAGTCACTACAAGCCGATGTCTGCCTTCATTTGCACAGAAATTTATTTACCGAGTGTGTAGCGTTTAAGACTGCTAGCGAGGGCTGTCTGCGAGCTCTTGCGTTGCGGTTTAAGATTCGACATTATCTACCGGGCCACTTCATCATCAAACAAGGGGATGAGGTCAAACGACTCTATTTCATAGCCAAAGGAAATATTGACGTTGTTAAATTTGACGAGACCATGATTACATTAGGTTGGTACTTAAAGAATTATGTGAGTATTGCTATAGTGGGAGTCGATATTTTGTCCAAACGATAAAGAGCAAAGTTATTCATCAAGTCCTGGGCGTCCTGGGCTAGACTAAACACCGGCAGGTGTTTTCCCGCGCCTTTCCATCGGTTGCATTTTTTCCCGCGCTTGTCACGAGTTACATGGTTTCCCGCGCTTGGCGCCAGTTGTTGTTTTTCCAGCGTATGGCACCAGTTGCATTTTTCCCGCGCTTGACACAAGTTACATGCTTTAGCTGTGAGTTACAGATAAGTTTAATGTGAAATTTTACTTTGTTGCGATTGGCCCGATTTATACTAGAGACGGATCATCCGTTTGGGATGAATTTGGACAGAGAACGGTAATCTGTCCGATAATTCGTCTGTGTATAAATACAGGCAAACAGATGGATCATCCTTGCAGATAACTTATCGCGATAGTTCGTCTTGACCCACGAATTATCGTGGATAATCCGTCTAACGAACTATAAGACACACCGATTGTGTCTGCTTCTAAGTCACTCGACCAGAAGAGTTTCAAACCCAAAAACGACGTTTATTCACAGGTAAGATACTTGCTCTACACATGTAGGTTCCTGAATAACTGAATTACCCGAGATAACAATCTGTGTGAAGGAAACGGACTGAAATAAGCTTACGTTCTAAGCACATAGCTAAAAATGACTTACAACATTTACAGGAAAGTTCAATGAACAGTTTCTTACCGTTTAGGCCTTTTACAACACATGACACAGTCCGATGGAAAACGATTTCCTTCACGAATTACATATCTATATGAGCACCACGCGATGCGAAAACAAAAATGGCGGTAAGAGAAATAGGCGAGCGGTCGCTAAGCTTTTGCGTAGATAACCGCTGACTGCAAACTGGCTTAGCTGCAGCCACATGGCTCCCCTAATTGTTTTCTGACAATTACTTAAACCTTAGCAAAATTCATCAACAGTCTCTTATAAAAAAAAAGAATGTCCATGTCCATTGTTCACTTAGTTTCTTTTACTGAGCATCTGGCTCCTCGATGGGGAATTCCCCGGTTTCTGTATTTGGAACTATGACTCATTACACTTTACTTCACTTCTTCTTTCTTTGATAAGAAAGGGCCCGAAGAAGTCGACAGCACAGTACGAGAACGGTGGCGAAGACTCAACTCGGTCAATAGGCAAGTCTGCCATCTTCTGAGATTGCAGGGGACGACGCAACTTTCTGCAGGTTACACACTGTGAAATACAGTTCGACACAGCTGAAGAACCTCCGACTACCCAATAACCTCTCTGACGTAATTCATTTTGGGTGATTCCCCTTCCCATGTGGTTCACCTTGGCATGATAGAACTTGATTAACAAATCAGTAATTGGACTCTTCCGTGGAAGTATTACTGGATGCTTTGTTGCAACTGGAAGATCGGCTCGTTTGATGCGACCACCTATTCGGATAAGGCCATCGTCATCTAGGAATGGATCTAGACGGTACAAACAACTGGACATCTTGATAGTTTGATTTCTCTGTCTTGCTGACTCTCTGGTTGAAACTTCTCCAACCACTTTAAGCTTCTCTAGAACTTGGACTTCTTCATGGAAATGTTCTCGTTGAACAATCTTTAGGACTTCCTTTTCAGCAAACTGGAACTCTGTAAACGAAACAGCTGCTTTTGGCAAGGGTCTGGCACACTTTGCTCTTGCTTGTTCGCTCAACTTAACTTTTCTGTTTGCCAGTTTGGACTTGAGTTGCAGGCATAAAGCAACAACCTTCAGAAGACGCCACCAGCTTGATACATGTGCTAAGCGGTCCGACTTGAATGAATCAGGGCAGTAAGTAGCTGTACTTTCTACACTAGTCATGAAGACATTTCCCTTCTTTACTTCTGGATCATCCTCTTCAACTTGAATCTCTTTCTTCTTTGGAGGCTGGAAGGCTCCTTCTTTCCAAAGAAACTCTGGCCCCATTAACCACCTGGAACCTTGCAACAACTGTGAAGCGGTAAGACCACGAGATGCATGATCCGCGGGATTGCTCTCTGTGTCAACATACAGCCAAGAACTTGGGTTTGTGAGATCACGGATCTGCTGTACACGGTTAGCTACATACACATGAAATCTCCTAGCTTCATTGTTGACATAACCAAGAACGATTTTACTATCCGTCCAGAAATACTCTTTGACATCTGTGTAGGGGAGTTCTTCACGCAGAAACTCACTAATCTTGGCTGAAACGGTGGCTGCGGCTAACTCTAGCCTTGGTACAGTGAACTGCTTTATCGGGGCAACTCGAGCTTTGCCAATGACAAATGAACAGTAAGCTTTATCTTCCTCATTAACAAGGCGGAGAAATGAACACTGTCCATAACCCTCCAGGCTTGCATCTGAGAAATGATGCAACTCACACTCCTGAATCTGTCCAAATTCCTCTGGCTTAAAGCATCTCTGAATTTCCAACTGTTCTAAGTTTACAACATCGTTACGCCACTTCTCCCACTCGGGACGCAGAATCTCTGGAATTGGGCTGTCCCAATCAAGCTTGTCTCGACACATTTGCTGAAGAATTTGTTTTCCCTTTAATGTCACTGGTGCTACGTAGCCACTGGGATCATAAATGGAACTTACTGTTGAAAGTATGCCCCGGCGTGTAAAGGGACGATCATGCATTTCAATACGAAATTGGAAACTGTCATTCTCCACACACCATATCACTCCTAAGGCACGGTCCAAGGGAAGTGGGTCAACCTTTAAATCCAACTCTTTCACACCCTTAGCACGTTCTTCAATTGGGATTGCTTCGAGAACTTCTCTCTTGTTTGACATGATCTTGTGGAGCTTAAGTCCTGCCTTAGCGCAGATGCCTTGACTTGCTTTTATTAAGGTGACAGCTTCCTCCACAGTGGGAACCGATTTGAGCCCATCATCCACATAGAAATCTCTTCGTATGAACTCAGCGGCCTCCTTACCAAACTCATCTTCACCATCGTCTGCTGCCTTCTTCAGACCGAAATTTGCACATCCAGGTGAGCTACCAGCACCAAAGAGATGCACCTTCATTCTGTACTCAACAACTTCTTTAGTTGGATCTCCATCTTCCCACCACAGGAACCTTAATAAATCTCTATGCTCTTCTGACACCATAAACTGATGAAACATACTCTTAATGTCAGTCATGAGTGCTACTCTTTCTTGCCTGAACCTACACAGGTTTCCCAGCAGAGTGTTCATTTGGTCAGGACCCTGTAATAAGAAATTGTTGAGGGAAACACCATCGAACTGGGCAGAACAATCCAAAACCACTCTGATTTGGTCTTTCTTCCTCGGATGATACACACCCGTGTGTGGCACATAGTTAATCCTTCCATCCTGAGCATTCAGGCGGTCTGTTGGTACCCTCTCTGCACACAGTTCAATCACATCCTTCATGAACACTTGGTAATCTTCAAGGAACTTGGGTTTTTTCTTAAACCTTGCTAACAACTGGTGCCATCTCTTGACAGCAAGCTGGCGATTGTATGGTAAAGTCAGTCTATCCATCTTCAAGGGTAACGGCATCTCATAGTGACCATCTGCTCTCTTTACAATACCATTCTCCAGAACTGAGAGAAACCTCTTGTCTTCCACCGGATAGGATTTGCTCCTTGTAGAGCTTTCTACAAAGTCTGACTCAAGAACTTGGATAATCCTTTGCGGGTTGATAATTTCCTTTACCTTAGTCGAAAAGGCAAAGTGTTCATGTGTCTCGCTGGCAACTATCTTGTTACACACTGTTTCACTCTCACCACTTTCACTTGTAGACTTGCAAACTCTGCCAACTATCCCCCATCCCATAAGGGATCTCTGACCATACGGATCATCATCTTTTCCCGCGACAACTTCTCTGGGCCTGACGATACTTGGGCAATTGTTTCCAATAAGCAGGGAGATCTCAACATTAGGATCATATGGCATTAGCTTATCAGCAATGGGGCGAAGATGTTCCCACTCCTGGGCAACACTGGCCTTTGGAATCTGTGACCTACTAGCTGGGATGGCATCTCGCGTGAACAACATAGGCAACTTCACAGTGTGCTCTCGATTAAAGTCCAACACTTCGAGTCCACAAATTCGGCTACTTGGCGTATGTACATTTCGCTCTTGTACTGTGGTCAGCAGCAAATCTGTTGGTGGGCCTTGCAAGTCCAGTTGCTCACATAGACTCTGCGACACGAAACTTACGTTAGACTGGTCATCCAATACTGCATATTGCAAAACTTCTTGACTGGGTTTACTTATGTGACGAACCCACACTGGCACAATCATGGCATGATCTGAACCTTTCCTTTGCTCTGGGATTGTACAAACATTTGTACAGTTCGAGGTACCCTCAACAGTGTCTTTCTGCAGGTGGAGACAAGTTGGATGGATTCCAGAACAAATACGACATACAAGTTTGTTTGTACAGGACGCTGCTTGGTGCTGTCTGCTAGAAGCACAACCAAAACACAGAAATTTCTCAAAGAAAAAGTCCTTCCTATCCCTGAGGGCCATCTCCGCAAACTTCTTACACTTGTCTAGATGATGATGTTCCTTGCAAAACAAACAGGTTTGAGAATTTTCTTTCTTGCCTTGACTCTGGATGTTTGAGTGCCTGTTCTGTTCAGATCCTTGAGTTGCAAAAGACTTTACTTCTTTGTCTTTGTATGACCTTCTTGTATGGTCAATGGGCTTAACAGTGTCCCTTGTTCTAGTCAGGTCTTCAAGCTCAGGGATGTTTGCCTTCTCAGCACACTCTTTCAAAAATGCAGCAAACTCGGTGAAAGGTGGATAGGCTCCATCTCCCTTGGATTCTCTACACTTCTTTACATTTCCTCTCCATTCACTTTGGAGCTGGACAGGCAGCTTTGACAGAATCTTAACATTTTCTCTGGCAAAGTCCAACACTTCAAGGCTTGGAGTAGTTTCTCTGGCAGCCTTTATCTTTTCAAGGAAGTCAGAAAGATCCCTTAGAGCCTCTGCGTCCTTGGTACCAACCTTTGGCCAATTTTCTAACTTATTTAGGAATGCCGAGCCAACAACATTGCAATTACCATATCTTTCTTTTAGCAATTTTCTGGCAGACTGATAAGCCTCTTCAGTTCCAATCAACAAGTACTGGTCAACAACTTGTTTGGGTTTCCCTGTGAGGTATTGGTTTAGGAAATTCAACTTTGTTTGAGCATCCATGGGTTTGGAATCAATAAGGGCACTAAAGGAACTGTTCCAGGCAGGATACTGAAGGGGATCTCCATTGAAGACTGGGATTGAAATCTTTGGCAGCTGACCAGAGATAGCTAGTTGCCTGTTCACTTGGTTCTGTTCTACAGTGGCAGCCACTAATTTACTACTTGTTTCCACTAATTTATCCATACATTTCTCTAAGATGCTAGATACTGGTGTGAAGGGTCTTGCATTAGGGTTCGGCGTACTGTACTGTTGGGGGCTAGGTGTGGTTTGAACCCCATTTACATGAGATGAAGAATAGATTGGATCCTGATGAACAGGAGTCTGTTCAATGTCACTTGTAACTGGAATGGATTTGAGGAACTTTTCTATATCCTTGACTTTATCAACCGGAGCAACAGAGCCCAGGTCCTGTTCAAGGTCAACAATCTCTTCCTTTTCTTCTGTTAAGCAAACATTAAGCTTGGCTTGATTTTGAGCAAGCGCACTTTTCAATCTTAGCTCCTCTAACTTTTGCTCTTGTTCTAACTTCATTAACTCAACCTTTTTTTGTTCCATTTTCAATTTTCGTTCTTCGTCTACAAAAGCCAACTTGGCCTTTAAAGCAGCTTCTTCCCTCCGTAACTGAAACTTTTCAGTCTTGACACTGCTGGTGGAACTATGTTTTGACTTAAGACTGTCTTTGTCTTTCGAGGAAACACGACTTGAACCTTTGGAGCTCCATGCAACTGAGCCAGATTGAATTTTTTGATACTCAATGACTTCTAGATGTTTTATTTCTGCTCTAATGTCAGCCTCAAATTTTGACCATTCTTGTTCAGTTTCTTCAAAAATTCTTTCAATCTCTTCAATGCTTTCACCAGGAATAACGACGTCCTTAATTCCACCAACAATATCCCTAAATTCGGCATAGATGACTTGAGCTTCACTTAGCTCCTTCTTAAATTTAGAAAGATTAACTGACTGACCTCTTTCCAGTAGAGTACTTCTCATTCGTTTGACTAGCTCACACCTCTTAGACTTCAAGTTACTTGTCTTCACGTCCATTACATAATGGTAACCTTTCTCCGTCATGGGGCGTCTCCTTACGTCCTCTACGTGTGCACCCTCGAGAACTTTCTCATCGCTACTTGCTTGTGCCACGGACGAAGCTTCACCGGAACTCGCATCTTTCTTGCCGGACATTTCGGCTGTATTAACGATTGTTATTGTGTCTGCTTCTAAGTCACTCGACCAGAAGAGTTTCAAACCCAAAAACGACGTTTATTCACAGGTAAGATACTTGCTCTACACATGTAGGTTCCTGAATAACTGAATTACCCGAGATAACAATCTGTGTGAAGGAAACGGACTGAAATAAGCTTACGTTCTAAGCACATAGCTAAAAATGACTTACAACATTTACAGGAAAGTTCAATGAACAGTTTCTTACCGTTTAGGCCTTTTACAACACATGACACAGTCCGATGGAAAACGATTTCCTTCACGAATTACATATCTATATGAGCACCACGCGATGCGAAAACAAAAATGGCGGTAAGAGAAATAGGCGAGCGGTCGCTAAGCTTTTGCGTAGATAACCGCTGACTGCAAACTGGCTTAGCTGCAGCCACACCGATAGTTCTTCCCAAAGTTCGTCCCGTGTTTATACTAGGCGGATGTTCCGTCTGGACGGATGATTTGTCTTGACGGATAATCCGTTTCTAGTATAAATCAGTCCAATAGATGTTTTTACCAACACCAAGCTAATTTGGGCTTGTTTGCAGATCATGTTCTCTTGTATCTAAAATTTCAATGCGTCATCAAACAATATTTCGTTTAACAACTCGGCTTACATATTGTTACATTTAATTCACAGGTAAGGGTGACGTCATTAGTTGTGATTACAGCACAGTTCAAAGTATGTACATTCCTAAAGCTAACGCCAGTCTCCGTGTACAAACGCACGTTGAGATTCATTCAGTGGCCTGGAGCGAGTTAGCTGCAGTATTAAAGGCTTATTCATCATTCCGAGAGGAGTTCATCAATCATCTAGAGCTGGCATACAATCTAGGACATGAAGTTGAGGTACGAAGATATGAAATCGCGTGTCACACGTGCCACGTGGTTTATGCAATCTACTAAGGCCTAGGACCCCTGTGCCAACCGCTGTGCGTGAAATTAAAAGAGCCCGTACCCCTGTCTTTTGTTGCTGTGTTTTGTGGAAAGCCCTTGGCATAAGAAGGGGTGCAGTTTAGATGATTGCTAATTTATCTCCAAATGTCTATGCGGGTTACGGAATACTGCCGAATACTAGACTTTAATGTAATTTTGTAATTTCTTTCAGTTTCCGCTCCCATTCTCCACAAAGTTTATCATTTTAAATCAGTTTAGGTGTTGATACATTTAAGACGTAAAGTATATGAAATGATTCACTGATATATGAACTGCGGATGTAGACGAAAGTGAGAAATGATCATCGCAGTGAATTTCCAATTTAAGCAATTGGAATAAAGAAGCCTGAAAAAATTCAAGGCTTCAATGGGATTCGAAGACGTGACCTCCGCGAATATATACCCACTGTACCAACTGAGCTATGAAGCCACACATTGGGAGCGAGGTCAATTTATTGAGTTCATATTCAAGTTTCCTGTGAGGAGTGAAATGACGTAAAGTATATGAAATAATCCCGGCGTATCCAATCGATGGAAATCGATGATCGGAAATCCAATCGATCAATCGATATCAATCGATAAAATTAGTTAATTGGTATCGATTGGTATCGGCCAATCGATGACCAATCGATAACCACACAAAAACAGTTCATCGATTGGTATCGATTGGCTCAGGGATCTCGAACAGACGTCACGCACACTACCTATTCGATCATCCGCCATTTTTAGGAAGCCCTGGGTACGAAGTCCGACCCAGTCTTCTCAACACAAAGAATATACCCCGTTGCACGTGTACTAGAATTACCCGCTTGCCCGCCATTGCCTTCCCGTGACATTATGTCTACACAAGACGTCGGGGTAGAGGCTTTGCTTAGCATAAGGGGCGTCGTGAAAGGATATCATCTTTGCCGTTTTGAGGTGCGTGTCGGCGAAGAGTTTACAGCAAACAAGAAGAGGGGAGAACGCGGAAACGCGTTTAGAGTGGTGAACCATCGTGGACAGCTCGGCCACCTCCAGTCCGAGCTTGTAGATCCTCTATGGCAATTACATGCAAATATTTCTGTGTAAGTGAATAATTTTTTTTTATTAAAACTGCAAAAAACAATTCAAAATATTGTTGTATTTGCTCCTTTTGCTAGAACTGTGACAGGACCTCCATTTGACGATACAAAGGGAAGATGGCGACGTGGAGGAGGTATAAATGTCCCTGTCAATGTTCAGGTTCGGCTTCCAGAACGGCAAGCTCGGGAGGTTAAACGAAAAGTTGAGATGTGTGGCTGTCAAGTAAAGTTGAGTCCAGCTGAGTGAAGTCCCAATGAGGTCCTCCGGCAAAGCTTAGCCAGTGGATGTTCCAAATTTACTTCATGCAAACGGGAATTTAACAAACCCTGAACACTTTTAAACCAATCGATACCAATCGATAACAATTTTTTATCGATTGGTATTGATAATCGATACCAATCGATAACCACACGAATCTTCGCCATCGATTGGTCATCGATTATCAATACCAATCGATTAATTAATATCGATTGGTATCGATTGATATCGATTGTCATCGATTATCGATTTCATCGATTGGATACCCCGGGAATAATTCATATATGAACTGTGGATGTATGTTATGTAATGAAGTTGAAGTGTGTCTGTAGACTGTAGGTATAGTTGTCATATTAGTGGTGTAATAGATAGCATAAGTGCTTTCGTGTGAGTACAGTCAGCTCTCTCTTAACGGACACCTCTATCAGCGTGAAACCTTTATAAGACGAACAACTGATGTTGGCACCCGTGCCTCGTTTGTCAGTCATTTTACTGTATCTAAACTTTCTATAAGCCGGACACCTTTATCAGACAGACAACTGGTGTTGGTCCCTGCACGCTGTTTTTCGGTCATTTTACTGCATCTAAACTCTCTACAAGCCGGACACCTCTATAAAGACGACTGGTGTTGGTCCCTGTACGCTGTTTTTCGGTCATTGACTGTATCTAAACTCTCTATAAGCCGGACGCCTTTATTTATTTACTTTATTTATTTATTTCATTTATCCTCTTAACAACAACTGACAGACAACTGGTGTTGGTCCCTGCGCATCGTTTTTCAGTCATTTTACTGTATCTAAATTTAAAAACTCTCTCTAATCCGGACACTAATAAGGACGGTTGGTGCGAGTATCGCTGGTGTCCGTCTTAGAAAGAATCGTAGTCTTGTTTGAAGCTGTGTATCGATCTTGTCTGATTCTTG
>OX393568.1:6921319-6928819 GCA_947652115.1 Blastomussa wellsi | reverse complement strand
AATTTTGCTTTTAGCTCGTAAGTTCGCACGTTTGGTTTGCAATTATGCCATCGATGTATTAAAGGTTCTGTAACGTTGTCGGAAAATGCTGGGCGAATTAAACGACGACGGCGATAACCCAAAGAAAACCACGATACTCCGTGAACACAACTTTAATAAAAACTGAACACGCTTTCATCCGGGCTACACACTTATATCTGGTTAACACACACTTCGTGTACAACACACGAAACAAAGTCTTCACGTACAACACACGAAATATCGTCACATCCCCTTGGCAACAAAAAAAAACGAATACGAAATTTCGGTTAACCCTTTCCTGCCCAAGCGTGACTTATAGATTTTACTCTGTCTAACGCCAGACGATTTTACTCGTCAAAGGGAGACCCCTTGGGCAGTAAAGGGTTAAAAAACTATCTCCCTTAACCCTTTCCTGCCCAAGCGTGACTTATAGATTTTACTCTGTCTAACGCCAGACGATTTTACTCGTCAAAGGGAGACCCCTTGGGCAGTAAAGGGTTAAATGAAGCCCTAGTCCTAGTAACGGTTTTTAAAGTCCTAATCAATGTTCTTAATTCGTATCACTGTTCAAGAGTCATATCTGACTGGCTTCCTAACCACTCTGCCACTTCTAGTGGTGGTAAAAGAGACTGCTGGTTCACTGGAAGAAACCCCAGAAGCATGGACTGAAACTATGCCATCGGATCTAGTTGCTCGAACGCTGACCGATTCCGGCTCGACGACTGAAGAACTGTTTGGTAAATCTGAAGCGGGCCTCCTGTTTGATGCCTCAGAAGTAGGCCTTCTGGTTGGTGCTTCGGAAACAGAAACATTGCCACCCGGGGCTACCCCTTCTGGTTGCTGTTGCTGTGATAGGTTGGTTGACAACTCCACAAAAGGCGCTGCTAGGAACGGCTCCTTGGTGTGCTTGAGATGTCTGCGATTCCTCCTGTATGCACGGCCATCTTCAGTACGAACCTGATACGACCTAATGTCAACTTCCTTATCAACAGCAGCTTTTGTCCACTCCCTCGAATCAGGTCTCAGCCTCACACGCACTACATCTCCAGGTTTCAATCTGTCTAGCTCTTTGACAGCTCTGTCATAGTAGTAAGCCTGTTTGGCTTTCCTTTCCTTTAGCTTACGAGGAACACCCTGCACCACTTCGGGAACAAGCAGTCTTGAAGAAGTTGGGACTAAAGTTTTAGTTCTCCGACCAAATAATCGCTGAGCAGGAGAGCTTCCAAGCCCCTCATTCGGAGTGTTTCTATAATCCAACAAAGACAAATTTGGATCTGTTCCCGCAAGTCGGGCCTTCTTCATGATATTTTGAGCCACTTTAACTGCGTTCTCAACTTTCCCATTAGACTGAGGATACCTTGGGGAGCTTGTGAGGTGCTCAAACTCATAGGCTAGTGCAAACTCCTGGAACTCTCTTGAACTAAAAGGTGGTCCATTTTTGTCACTCATAAGTTGGTCTGGTATTCCATGTCGAGCAAACTGAGATTTTAGCCTTGAAATCACTTCCTTTCCTTTCTTTCCAAAAATCCTGTCCACCTCAAAGTAATCCGAGTAGTAATCCACACAAACTAAATAATGCTTATCCTCAAAGTCAAAGAGATCACAGCCAACTTTCTCCCATGGTCTGCTCGGAATTTCATGACTGATCATCGGCTCTTTCTGTTGATCGGTTTGGTAACTCTTGCAAACAGAACAAGTTGAGATGAAATCCTCAATGTCCTTATTCATTCCAGGCCAACAAACCACTTCTCGTCCTCTCCTCAAACAACCCTGAATACCAAGATGACTCTGGTGCAGTTTCTGCTTAAATTCCTCCCTCATACTTTGCGGAACTACTAATCTTTCACCCTTAAGCACTAAACCATCCTGGACAGACAGTTCGTCTCTGAAATGGAAATAGCCCTGAATGCTGAGTGGAACTTCCTCTTTAGTGTCTGGCCATCCAGTCTGAATGGCAGTCTTCAGGAGGACCATTTCACTATCTGCTTTAGTTGCTTGCTGAACTCTGGCAAGGCCTTGAGGGGAGATTGATACAAAACTCAATGCATTAACACTTTCAACTTCTTGCTCAAGAGGAGATCTATCATCCACCGTAAGAAAGACATCCTCCTTTGGACACTTAACCCGACCATGTGGAAGGTACGCTCTGCTTAGAGTATCGGCCAGATGGAGAAGAGTGCCTTTCTTGTACTCCACTTCAAAATCGAAGTTTTGCAAACGCAACATCATTCTCTGAAGACGCTTTGGAGCACTCAGCAGACTCTTCTTAAGTATCGACTCCAATGGTTTATGGTCAGTCTCCACCTTGAACTTCCTGCCATAAAGATAAGACTCAAACTTCTCGACGCCAAAGACTATAGCGAGAAGTTCCTTCTCCATCTGAACATAATTGCACTCAGTTTCTGTTAGAGAACGAGAAGCATAAGCAACTGGTTGCCCATTCTGCATCAGACAAGCTCCTAGACCATGTTGAGAAGCATCACACTGCAATACAGCCGCTGCACTTGGGTCGAAGTACTTCAAGACCGGTGCAGACGCTAACACTGCTTTAACACGCTTGAAACACTCGCCATG
Source organism: Blastomussa wellsi (assembly GCA_947652115.1). Taxonomy (NCBI): domain Eukaryota; kingdom Metazoa; phylum Cnidaria; class Anthozoa; order Scleractinia; family Plerogyridae; genus Blastomussa; species Blastomussa wellsi. The sequence goes on along the minus strand of OX393568.1, from coordinate 6,926,224 downwards.
CACACTTTCTTCCCAAGCAAATTCAGCATCTTCTTTAAGCAAGGTTCTGATAGGAGTGGTAAGCTCAGACAACCCAGGTGCAAATTTCTGTAAGTAGTTCACCATTCCCATAATTCTTCGAAGGCCTTGCTTGTCAGCCGGTGGTGGCATATTTAGTATCGCCTCAACCTTGGCTGGATCAGGCTTCAACCCTTCTGCCGAAATAACATGGCCAACATATGACAGCTGGGGTAGTTTGAACTTCATCTTGTCCTTGTTCAGCTTTATGTGTCTCTGACGACAGCGCTCCAACAAAGCCACCAGCTTACGATCATGGTCTACCACAGCTTCAACATCTGTGTCACCCACACCAAAGACAATGATGTCATCTGCTATGGTCCTGACTCCATCAAGTCCTTCTAGTGCCTCATTAAGTCTACGTTGGAACTCCTCTGGAGCAGGTGCAATACCAAAGGGCATTCTCAGCCACCGGTAACGCCCCCAGGGTGTTGCAAAGGTTGTCAACTTGCTACTTTCATCATCTAGCTGCACATGCCAGAAGCCGTTTTTCACATCCACAACTGAAAAGACTCGAGCTTTACACAAGTCAGGCAGCAGATCATCGATAACTGGCATGGGATAATGGTTCCTCTTCAGGGCTTTATTTAAGGGCCTTGGGTCAAGACAAAGACGGATTTTCCCATTGGGCTTCATGACCACCACTGTGGATGATATCCAATCGGTTGGTTCCGAGACTTTCTCTATGATCCCTCTCTCAACCAGCCTCTCCAGTTCTTCTTGATATTTCTCCTTCACTGCAACAGGTGGTTTGCGAGCTGGAAGTTGAACTGGCGGTACACATTGATCCACTTGAAGGTGCAGTTTGCCCATCAGCATGCCCTCACCCTCAAAAACATCTTTAAATTGCGTGACCACTTGACTAACTGTAAAACCCTGTGTCTCTCCAGCAGTAAATCCATCAACAGTCAGAATATTCTGCATGTTAACAGTAACAAGTTCCATACCCTGAATAGCAGATGCTCCAAGAACAGGCTTATTCTCTTCACCAACAATCTGGAACTCAAGATTGTACTTCCTATTGTTCTTTGGATTACGCAAACTAACCCTCCTCTTTCCGAGTGGGCATATTTCAGTACCATTGTACATACTGAGAATTGCCTGAGAGGCCTTCAGCTCTCTAAGTTCAGGGTCATCACAAACCTTCTTATACTCTCTTACAGGTAGCACATTCACTGTTGCTCCACTATCCAACTGAAACTGGATATCATGTCCATTAACAACCATCTTTGCATACAACTTTTGAGATTCAACACTGTCCAGTGACTCCACACTTACAGTCAACAGATATTCTTCAGAGGAAGAATCTTCTTGAATTGTATGAACTGGCTTTTTCTTCTTTTTCTTCTTAGGCCGCCTTGAATAATTTGAAGACTTTGAACACTTTACTGCAAAATGGTTCTTTTCTCCACACTTGCTACAACTTTTTCCCCACGCGGGACATTCTTCTCTACTTCTCACATGCTTCTTACCACAAAATTTGCAAGATATCACAGCCTTACCAGCTTTATCTTGGGTTCCTTTCTTCATCTTGTCGTCAGCAACAAACTTGAGGTCTTCCTGATTCCCCATCGCTTGAAGCTGTGCTGATGTTGCTTCACTGGACCGACAAATATCGATACACTTATTCAGTGTGAGTTTTGCTTCCTGTAACAATCGCTTACGTGTGCCATTGTCCCTTATTCCACAAACTATTCTGTCGCGAATGATACTATCCAAAAGTGAACCATAATTACACGTCTTCGCCAAAGTGCGAAGTGACGCAACATACGAATCAATGGACTCGCCTGACTCCTGATCCCGTTTGTTGAACTGGTACCGTTCGTAGATTTCGTTAGTTTCGCCGACACAAAACACCTCTAATTTTTCTAGGACCACATCAATGTCCTTTCGCTCCTCATCATTGGCGAAATTCAAACCATCTACAATCTCCAACGCATCGGCACCTAAGCACGTGAGCAATGTCGCCGTCCTCTCTTCTTTCGGTTGCTTTACCAAGCGAGACGCTATTTCATAATTAGACCACACTCGTCGAAAACGCTTCCAGTTACTCGCCATATTTCCTTTAGTTTCGAGCTTCGAAGGAAACGGTACATTCTGTAAAACAGTGGGAAGAGCGGGAGTTGCTACGCTCGACTCTCCCTCGCTGCCCGGCATACTCACGACGTTTTCTGTTGACCTCTTACTCGGAACAACAAGAAAAATAACACGCACCGATAAACAAGCGGCGACCACACAGGTAAGAACTACTCCTGACACCATGTAACGTTGTCGGAAAATGCTGGGCGAATTAAACGACGACGGCGATACCACGATACTCCGTGAACACAACTTTAATAAAAATAGGTCCGCAATGCGTACATGTGTGGCTTACGAGTCGACTTGAAACATTTAATTGAAAATTTAAGGGAAAGTTATGAGCTGAAAAAAGGTGGGGATGAGTAAATTGTAACCTTTGGATGAAATTGAACACAAGTTAAACGGAAACTAAATTCTGGACATTGTAAGAAGTAACTGTTTGGATATCACGCATTCATTTATAAATGTTTTAATGATTGGTTTAGAGTTCAATTGTGACCCTCCACGGGAAAACAGGGACAAAGGTGATAGCACACTCACAACACGCTTCCACCTTAAAACAATAGATTTCGATTTTAGCACGCTTAAAGCGTGTTCTGAAACTTGCCTCATTAGTGGATCTTTTGTTTTACGGGACACACTAAACACAATTAAGCGTGCGAGGCCGAAGAAAGAAGCGTGAGCAGTCGAACAAAAAAGCGTGTCAAGCTTCAAAACAAAAGCTGCGTGTCAGTTGTGTGCGAAAAAGCACAACACACTGGGTGTGCGAACGCGCACGCAAAGCGTGACTAACCTTAAGCTTTAAAAGAAATACTCCTGAAACAGTATAAAGTAAGTATAAAGAAAGTATAACAGTATAAAGAAAGATCGTGTTATTGAACAGCAAAAAACGAAAACAGTGTTCAGGGTATGTTTTCAACCTACCATTCCTTTATTCACGAAAACAAAAATTCCATCCTTTCATTTATCGTGGTAATAACCTGTATTGGATTGCATCGATCCTTTTTGCCACGAATTTCATTTCTCAAGAATACATACTTAATTTTTTTTTATTTATTCATCTGCTAGCCTATATGATAAAAGTTTGTGTTTTATATTCTAGGATTTAGGAGGTCCATCTCGTATAAGCCTTGTGGTTTCTTTTGGCCCTCCTTGCCGCTTCTATTAATTTATAAATGTATTTATTATTTCGTGATGTGTATTTAATTGTGGCTAAATAATAAACTGAACTGAAACTGAACATCCAGGAAAGCTTCGAACTGTGTGTTTTCAACAAAAGATGCGATTTCGGCTCCTAGGAATTGTCTCTCTCTTGTTCAGTCTTTAGCTTTGTTCTGTTTTTCTCAGCGAAGCCCGTCCTTCTTCGTAAAACTTAGCTTTCAAATAAAAGTAGTTACGGCTGGAGTGAATACGGGATCGGTGAATCCATGGTTCGTCGCTGGCGAAAAGATCAAGCGAACCTCTTCAATGGTCAACTAAAAATGTAACCAAAAAATGAAACGCAATGGGCTGTTTATTCGCCAAAGTATTCTGAATTGGATGAAACACTTCTGAAGTGGTCTTTGGAGCAGAGAAGTGAGGGTTAGTTTTCTGTTTTGAACCGCAATTACAATGCTGCCAGCCGATTTCTGTCAGATCGTGTTGCAATGTTTACTTGGCCGTGGGAACGGCCTCTTCTGATTGGCTAGTTTCGGATGTTTTCAAAACAATTGATCGATCGATCGAAAATTCACAGGAATTGCTGGTTATGGCGGGTTTCGCCCATAACGAGTTTCGCACATATCGTTTCGTCCAGAACGAGAATGGTTTCGCCCAGAACAATAATGGTTTCGCCCATAAGTAAAAAGTCTACACTCTCACTCGGAAAACGTCAACCGTAACGTGTGTATGCACAGAATAAAGAAAAGTGACTTGACCTGAGACCATGAATTGAAACGAACAAGTTACTGTTGAAACGAACAAGTTAATTATAGCGGGGATTGTTAAGCCCCGTTTACACAGGCGATTTTTGTCGCGCAACGCGATGCAATTTTTGTCGCGCTCTGAGTTGCATCAAGGTTCAAACATGTTCGAAACCTCGGCGATATCGCGGCGACCAAATCGCAGGTGGTTTACACGAGCGATTTTGAAGTTGCAATTTAGAGCGCGACAAAAATTGCATCGAGTTGCGCGACAAAAATCGCCTGTGTAAACGGGGCTTTAGGGCACGTAATTTGCGCACGAAATACTGAAGGAGGAACTAGGAGGTGTGCTATCCACAGTTCATCGAGAAATCTGGTCCTCCGTTGGGTAAAGCAGGCTTGGGAGGAAATTCTAAGGGAGATGATGAGAAAATGATTCAAAACATGCAGGATTTCTAACACAATAACAAGACAAAAGTTGAAATAATTCGCGTTTCCAAAATGTGTGACTGTTGGTCAACAAAACAACCTAACAATTGGCTTAGAGTTCAGTCGCTACGATAACGCAAAAGTTTAACTAATTCGAGTTTCCAAAATGTTCTTCATTGTTCCTCAACAACAGAACTGGTCCACTTACAGTTCAATTAACAACATGATAACAGGAGAAAAAGTAACACGAGTGTTCCTGAGCAAAGTCACGATTGGGTTAGAGTTCAAACGCTGACAGGACACACTAGTCGGAATAACACAAGTTTCCAAAATGTTCTTCAGTGCTCCTGAACAAACGAACCATTGTTTACAGTTCAAACGCTGACAGAATAACAAGAGTGAAAATAAGACGATCGGGAGTTCTATTGTCAGTGTTCCT
>OX393568.1:6821319-6913819 GCA_947652115.1 Blastomussa wellsi | reverse complement strand
TGTGCAAGTAGAGAATGGACTTTTGCACACAGATCTTTTAATGAACCAGCTTTGTTGAATATTCAAGCATATGACGACTCTCATGAGTAGGCCTTTCCCGATTGCGCTGGTAAAATCCTAAAAAAGTGCTGGCAAAAATGGCTAAAAAGTGCTCAAAATCTCCAAATAGTGCTCAAAAAGTGCTAAAAGTTGTGAACAGTTACCTCCAAGCTTTTCGTAAATATGTCAATTTTTAGTAGTGTAAAGCCTAGACATCAGATGATTGAGAAATTTGAGATGACACACACATGATACATCAGCCAATCAGAAACTTCTGTTCTCACGCAAGGATAATTCCACGTGCCTTTCCATGACAACGGTCTTTTATTCTTGACAACATCATTAGTTATTCAAATTTATGACATGGAACACGATTCTCGTTGCGAGCGACACACAGTTTTGGCTTTAAAATGTTTTAGAAGACATATGTTGCTCGAAATTTGCTCGAAATGTGAAATGTTGCTCAAATGTTGCCCAAAGTGCGAAAAAGTGCTTAAGGGTGCTCAAAATGCAAAATAGTGCTCCAAACTCAAAAAAGTGCTCAAAAGGTGCTCAGCGTAATCGGGAAAGGCCTACTCATGGGAATCACCACGGAGTCTGCAAACTGGATTTCGAGGAGAAATCTTTGCATTTTGATTTCGGCATAATGCATAAATTATCTTTATTTGGCCACGTCTTACTTAAATTATTTAAAACAATCAACCAATCAAAATGAAAGTTTCATCGGCCGATCCCAGGGCCTTTTCCCGTACCGTCCCCAAGCCAGGGAAAAGACCCTGGGAACGAGGTTGACCTGTTTCCTGACTGCAACATTGTAAAGGGTCCCGATTTATCAATTTAAACCCTATCGAGTCACAAGAAATGGATATTCAAATTACAGTGAAATCTCTGCTATACCAGCCACCTCCAGCGATCAGCCACGTTTCCACATACAAGTTTAGCCTGTCATAAACGGAAAATTCTCCTAATAGGAGAAATTTTTGTGGGCTCAATGGTGTTTATTTACGGGTATTTGTATTTCACCCTAACCCTAAACACACCCACTCGTTTGAGCTGACAAAGGTCGAAATATTTTCTTTCTCTTATCCACTCTTTTTTACTCTCCCAGGCGACCACGCTGATGGGTTTGTTAAAGACCGCACGCCTCTTACGCCTGGTGCGAGTCACGAGGAAAATCGACCGTTATTCCGAGTATGGATTAGCAGCGATTCTTCTTCTCACGTGTCTTTTCATGCTCTCTGCTCATTGGTTGGCTTGCATATGGCACGCTGTTGGAACAGCCGAGGCACAGGACAACCATGGCTGGTTGACATCTCTTGCAAAGGAAATTGACGCACCGATCAATCAATCTATTCCTTCCAGTGGACCAAGTCTTAAGACAAGATACCTGACCTCACTGTACTTCACTCTGAGTAGTTTAACGAGCGTTGGTTTTGGTAACGTCGCGCCAAGTACAAACCACGAGAAAGTCTTTGCTATCATTGTAATGCTCATGGGAGGTGAGTGTAATGATGCCAGAGTTACACTTCCGGTTACGCATGCGCAAGTGAGAATGTATCTTATAAATAGGCCGCGATCCTATTGGTCAGCACCAAGAATCACGACCTCTGGCCGTCTCCAAAACCGGAAGTCCGCGAATCACGGACTCATTGTCGAATCTGACATTTCTGATTGGCTGAAAACTACAGAACGAGTACTCTGCGCATGCTCACAAGCTGGGGGTGGCCAGAGGTCTCGATTCCTTGGTGCTGACCAAAAGGATCGCGGCCTCTGGGGACGAGAATGATTGGGCAAATGCACGTTTGATTTCCTGATTTGTACATATTCTTAATTATTTTAACTTTTGTTATATTATACATTATTAATATTACTATGCTTAGTATTGTCAATTTTTTACAGATGAAGAGCCATTTTTCAGTGGAAGCACTGTAATAAAGCCATTATTATTATATTTATTATTATTATTATTATTGCATGCACGATCTTACACCGGGGATTAGATTGGATTAGATTAATTTGCTGAAATCTTCCTCTCTTCTTCTCAGCCTTGATGTACGCATCCATATTTGGTAATTTGACTGTGATTATCCAGCGGTTATATGTACAAAGTTCTAAGCAGCAGGAGGATCTCCGCATCACGCGAGAGTTTGTTCAATTTTTTAAAATACCGCGGGCACTTCAAGAAAATCTGGAAAATCACGTGCTCCATGAGTCTTGTACTATGAAACTGTCTGCTATCGACAAAGTGAGTTTTATCCTGTCTAGATGTCCTAGCCTGCGTTGCATGGCTTTTGATTGTACAACAACCTTTATTTCTGTAGGAAAGCAATATCCAGTGACACTGTTACAGCACGACGCGCCTAACTGTGGTCACCCAACAAACTTTTTTGACAAGTTACAATTAGCCAATCAGAGAGCACAAATTTTTTGAGCTGTCCCGCCTCCTAGGAATTTTCAAAGCTGTTCTCACGAAACCTGTCACGCTTTTAACAAGGAGGCGGGACAACTCAAACAAATTCGTGCTCTCTGATTGGCTGATTATAAGTTGTCAAAAAAGTTTATTGGGTGGCCACAGTTAGGCGCGTCGTGCTGTAACTCGTGATAGTTCCTTCTCATAATCTCTGACAGTTTTCAACGTCTCCTGGTCATTCTATTCGTTGCTATTTTGCGTGGAGAATGGGGCGAGAAGCGAAAATGATTGTTTCACATGACACTGCGTAAAAAAAATGTAAAAGAAAGTGTATGAAAATGTGAGCAATTTAGCAATTTTAAGGAAATCCCTGAAAATTTAAAGGGGTATTGTCACGGTATTTTGGCTTACATTTAAAATACTGAAATATGTTCCTGCATCAATGGAAACCCCAAAATAATGGTGCAGTTTTGCTATATCACTTCACTGAAACCGTTTATTGCCGTCTATCACTTAGGATGGCAAGGATGAAAATGGATTAAAATTTGAAAAAAATATCCATTTTTTTTCAAATTCTAGAGCTTTTCCTTGAAAATATAGGCTGAAATTCATTATGGTTTTCTCTCTGAGCCACCATATCGTCCTGTCAGTCCATCAGGAGCATTTTGGGCACCAGTAAAGGTACCAGGTAGTGATTTCAGCAACGAGTGAATTAAGCTGAAAACAGCAAAACTTCTGTGACACTGCCCTTTAAGGTTATGATTTATGCTGGAGGCACATTGTTTTATGTTTATTTACGCCTTCATAATTTTGCTTCCAATTTTTGCTATAAGCGCACTGTAACGTTAGGACTGTAATTATGTCATTGATGCACCATGTACCATGGCTTCCCTGGCTGACAATGACCACCACGAGAAATCGTGACGTCATGTACTTGTGCGGTGTGTTTTTCCGCGGTGTCTTTCACATTTGCCCATACTCCCCGCAGCTACGATATATTCGAGTAGGCCTCATAATGAGCCTGGCGCAGGCTAAAAAAGTCTGAAATGACAGTTCCTCATCCTTGAACTATCCCTTCCGCACGCTTTTATGGGAGCTGAACCCAGGGGCGAGAAGAAAGAATCCAAGGAGCCAGAATAGTGGACTAGTTTAGGGAGAAAACACTGTGACAGCATGCGCACTTAACTAGGCGTCCGTGTACTAAAGCAGGAACAACATAAGAATACATTTAAAAAGCCATAGCCATTGTCTGCTAAAAACGAAGGGCAGTGACCCTTTTTTATACGGGGGGGGGGGGGGGTGCTTCGTTCCCCACTCCGAAGGGGGCAATTCCCATATGAACAGGACCGCGATTATCATCGTCTCGCTTAGGGGTGTAAATTTCGGTTTTTTGGTCTCTCTTAGGGTGTTATGGGAAAAGAGCCAACAGTTTTAGCCGTCAAGGTCTCGCTTAGGGTTGCACAATATTTTTATCTTTAATTTTACATTTAATTTTACTTTTTGGTATCTTTTAGGGGTCAAAAAAGCTTTGGCCACGCCCAGACCGGTCACCTTTAGGGGTTTAATTAAAAATTTCCGACGAGCGTTACCGTCTGTTTGATATGGGTGACCCCAATGGCCGGGGCTCCGCCGTGCATGCACGTTATCCTGGGTTCTATATTTTCGCGGCTGGGTTTAGCCACTATAAAGGACGCGCAGGGACTGGACTACCAGGTGTGTTGCCTGGTATGCCATCGCATTCTCAAACCTGTCATTAGATAAATGTATTTCTAACTCAAGAGGCTTATTTCATTTCACAGGTACTACGCTTGTTCCCAGGCACCCTCCAAACCGACATTTGTCTTCACATCCATGGCGACTTGTTCAACAAAAATCCCGCTTTCCGCGCTGTCGTTCCTAGCTGTAAGCGGTCTCTGGCTACAAAGTTGAAAATTGAACATTTTCTGCCGCGTCAGTACGTGATCAAACAAGGAGACGAGGTGGATAGAGTGTTCTTTATCCGAAAGGGAACAGTCCATATTATTGAGCCGGATGGAGAAACTCTTCTTGCCCTAGGTAAGAAAACATTTCACTAGTAGCAAATTTATTGTCATTTTTATTTAGCATTGTAAACAAATTTGCAGGCGGTGCTTACTGATTGTAAAAAGATTTTCTTGCAAACTAAATAAACTTACAAAACTACAAACTTACAAAACTACAAACTTACAAAACTACAAAACTCGTTGTTTCGTACTTCGGTCTTTTGTTATTTCGTTCCTTCGTTCCTTCGTTCGTACCTTTGTTTTTCATTCGTTCCACGGTCTTTCGTTCGGTCTTACATTCGTTCATTCGTTCGTTCGTTCTTTCGTTCTCCCTTTCGTTCCTTCGTTTGTTCGTTCGTTCTTACTTTCGTTCTTTCGTTCTTTCCTTTGTTTTTTCGTTCTTTCGTTCTTTCGTTCTTTCGTTCTTTCGTTCTTTCGTTCTTTCGTTCTTTCGTTCTTTCGTTCTTTCGTTCTTTCGTTCTTTCGTTCTTTCGTTCTTTCGTTCTTTCGTTCTTTCGTTCTTTCGTTCTTTCGTTCTTTCGTTCTTTCGTTCTTTCGTTCTTTCGTTCTTTCGTTCTTTCGTTCTTTCGTTCTGTCGTTCTTTCGTTCTTTCGTTCTTTCGTTCTTTCGTTCTTTCGTTCTTTCGTTCTTTCGTTCTTTCGTTCTCTCTTTAGAGTGTTGCCTGCGTATTTGCTACTTGTTTTCTTCCTATGTTTTTTATTACTGTAATTAATTAAGAAAGTGATTTAACAGGCATTGTCTTCAACAATAACACTTTATTTTTGGAACGTTGCAGAAAGATCCTTAATTTTAACGTTTATAACATTTTTAACACGTTTCTTACATCACCTACGTAGCAACTACTCACTCTTTGGTACATGGACCTAAATTTTAAAGTAAAATCCAGCTTTTGGCCAAATCTGGAGGTCCTTGGGATAAGGATAATTGCCTTGAAAGCCCCCATCAATCTTAAATAATTTTTGGCTCTTTGCCAAACTTAGTTTGAATAATATCCTGTTCTTAACTAACAAGTAAACTCGACCTTAATCTGAACAGGTTTTTTTGAAGGTGGCCATGCCTGTTTTGCCTTTTAAAACCCCTCCCTTGCTTTTGTATGACGTTTTTTCTTCAGAGAAGGTGGGCGCTTAGTATAAACAATTGCCTCCACCTTGTTTGACTTTAAATTTTATATGTCCAAACAGATTTATTTTCAAAAAATGTAATTTCGTAGCAAATACGCATTTTTGTAGCAAATACCCACTTTCATGTTTCGATGAAGAAATTTCATGTTTTATTTTAAATACGAGAAACGGACAAGAAGTCTAACTTGGGAATATGAGAAGCGCAATTAACTTCTTTCCAAATCGGGCATCGTGGTCTTTTTTAAATTAAACGAACAATTTATTTTTCTGTTTTTGTGTGTTTTGAAGGGGAAGTTGTGGAAAAAATCCATTGTTTTTGATCTCTCACGATTTCGTGCTAAGATACATTCGTGTCGGAAAATTTGCAAAGGATTCAATTTCCCTGGTATATTATTTCACATTCTGGAATTCCTTAATTCAAAGAAATAAATCGGGAAGTAGCAAATACTCACTTACGTAGGAAATACGCACTAAGGCAGATCGTCGAAGTTTGGACTTTTTATACGACATAACAACAAGCATTAGCATAGGCATGACTGAAGTGAGGACTACCTTAACATAAGCATAAGCACATAGGCATGCACAGATTTGATAATTACCTTTTTTTTCGGTTCCATACCTTCTCGATACTGTAAAACAAGATGGCGGACCTTCGCTCATGCTGATGACGTGCTCACAGCAGCAAATTCTCAGTTGACATAAGCATAAGCGCAAGCACAAGAAGCACAAATAACATTTGTTCTGCTAGTGCTTACGCTTCTCCTTGTGTTGTGTGCGTCTTCACTCCCGTGTGCTTGTGCTAATGCTTGTGCTATAGACGCTCCTGTTATTGCTACGTTTATGCTTAATTGCGCTTATGTCGTCGTGAAAACAGGCTTTAACGTCCACTGTTTCGTTCCAAAACTAGACTTTTTTAACGGTCGAAGAAAATAAGAGGGTAAGTTTATCATAGCGATTTGATCAGAACTAACAATTTATAATCACAATATTGGGTCGTATAACTCTGCATCATGCGGGAATAACGGCGGTAACGTTTTTACTGTAATTGTTCAAGCTGAAAGTACGTCGGTAGCATATAGGACACAGAGTTCCCAGTGTTACGGTTTGGTCTTTGCCTGTTGTGATGTTTGGATATGCTCGGAGATTTTAGAAGCTGATAAAGCTACTGTGTAAAGCAGCACTTAGAATTTTCTTCCACCTTGGTTTGAATATCTTAAGTGCACGCAGAGCTGACTGCTGTATAAATCTTCCGTTGGGCAACTTCCCGTTGACGATTTGGGATCCATGCTACCTGTAGTGTGTTCTAAATTGAGGGTAATTCACTGATTCGCCGGATTAAAAACAGTCACAGGCTCAACGAGCCCTTGATTCTGTTTGGGGGGATAAGCGCTGTCCTTCTATTTTCTGTTACAGCTACGTTTATTTCTGAAGCCACTGTTCTCCATTTCAAACAGCGACGCTTAAGCGAGAGAATACCTCTACATTGTACTCGAGCACTTTTCAGTAAACTAAGATTGGTGACCGATTTTCTGTCTTCCTTAGGACTTAAGAGTGGGCTTCAATGAACTTTCTCTAAATGATAAAATTGATAGCAAATCAACGAACGATTAAGCATGGATTATCAGTTCAGTGATATAAAAAATGCGACAATAACAGAAGAAAAAGAACGTTAACAACACTTTTATTTAAAAGCTCTCTTAATATAGATAAATATGCATATTAACTTTAAATGACCGTGTCCCTCTTTTATGGATATAAATATTAGAACTAAGATACTATCTGAATTTTATTCAAGCCTTTTCATCTCTCCATTAGTTCAATGATTAAACCATACATGATAATTAACGTCAATCAAATTAAAATTTTAAAGGCCTTTTGCTTAGTTCCACTATTTTTTGTTGACATTGTTGAGAACGCTAAATAGACTAATGTCCCGGATACGCGGTGCGCAATAATACGTACAACAATTTTACTCGACATGGCTACACGGCTGCAACATTTCGTGTGATCATGTTTACATCACGCACTCCAAAAAGTAATATACAAGCTGATAAAAGCGAAGTGAAGGAAAATATCCAAAACAAAAGTTTGGATTCCGAACCACAGGTAAGGCTTATCTCTGTAATAGTCAATTAGTCTAGTTTCTTCGGCGGCTGATGAAGCCATTGCTTTCTATTTTTGCGCTCTAAGCTTGACTTGAATTTATGTGCAACTTACGGCGAATTAATGTCAGAATTGATTGGTTGGTTGAAACTGACATTTGAGTCACACTATTGTTCGAAATGTTGCAGATGGTAGATACATGAACAAATCTGCCGCGCAATGGTGCAGAATTAGGACGAAATTCTACTGCCGCAATATTGCCAACAATACTGATTGCGCGCAACAATTTCAGGGATGGATAAGCGATGCGATTTAGCCATTACGTGCAATAATACATCGTGTATCCGTGCCTTGATCCTGGTAAACGATAAATGTGAAAAACTGTTAAAACAGCTGGAAGAAAAGAGAACTATAAATAAGTTTTAAGCCTAGCCACTGCAAGTTGCGCAAGTGCAAGCTCAAAGAAGAGAGTTCATATAAACCAAGCGTGAAGCACATTTATTTTTTTTTATTTCTGAAGCGTATATTTTTTGGAATTTTTTTATATTTGAAAAACAAAAAGACTACGTCATTGGATATTTTAATCTTTGTGCTTGCACGAGCGTTCCTTGGTGCTGACTTGTGGACTTACCCAACAACCGCCTAAGTAGTCTAAGCTAAAAAGGTACTGACTTCGAAATACAATGCAACCATCACTAACACAACATATTTCTTACGGGTAAAGGGAAACGTTTTTTTTTTTTGGTTTGCATGTTTTTGAACAGCCTGACCTTTGATGGTTGAACCTTTAGTTTCCTAACGTTTCCTTAACTAGTTATTCGATGTTGGTGCTTGGGTTTAGTGCAGGTTTCTTGTACTTGTTTTTCACGTGTGAAAGAGGTATTAATGTGTACAACTAACTCAACAACTATCTACTAACCTACAAGGTCAAACAACCTCCACACTGAATACCTGACTCATCATAATTCAAAACAGTGCACCAGATTAAATGTACATATGACAAACATAACGTTTTCTAGCAGACTTTTTGTTTAACGGGATAATTTTTTTCCCCTGACCAAAACGGTCGTGACAAGCAGGTAACTGAAAAAAATATTTCTTTTCTAAGTACAAGCCTGAGAATCCTTTAGTTTTCAAAGCTATCTCGAATAATAGCAAATGCTATATAGGAACTTGGTACTTAAAACATGAATTTGGCTTTTTTTGTTTCCTTGGTTTACAGTTTGCGAAAACGATTTGCAGCAAACTATCTGTGATAATATTGCTTGATAATGTTTTTTGGAAACCTGAATGCTTCAAGAAACTGAAGAGGATTGGCTATCATTGTTACTGGTCTAGCTAGGTTTATAAGTGCAAATCGAGAGGAAGGGTAAATGCAAGCGCAAACGCGAATTCAAACTTAAGAACAGAAACGTTCTTCACCATATTATCCTTTTGCTTGTGTTTGCGTTATCGTTCTTTACATTTAGTCCAGTGCTTGTGGTTTCGTTGCACGAGCAAACAAGGAAGAAACAAGCAAACACAAGCAAAAGGACGTATCGATATCATGTCCTCCTGGCTAGATGTATTTTTTGTCTCCCACCCAGCTGTGCCTGAATAATTTAGACTCCTTGCCTTCGCTTCAGTAATAATGCATTGCTTCTGCTTGGGCTTGGTGCGTTTTTTCTTGCACTTGTTTTGCACGGGTGAAGGAGGCGTTGATGCATGGGTACAACTGACTCAAGCTCCAGTTGTTGAAAGGGTGGACACCGGATAAAATACTATCCAGTGGTGAGCGCAGTTTGCTTTGCTAGCACTTATTCACTGGCTGGTGATTTATCCGGCGGATATTTTTGCCCACCCTTTCTAAAAGCTGGGCCCAGACCTTTATGTTAAACCCCTCTTTTTATTCGTGTGCTTTAAGTTTAAAGAGAACCTCTGCTCTTGAGACAAGTGGAGATTGAGTTATTTCAAGTAGTGTCAAAATTACAAAACTTACAGGAATGTAATGGCTCCGACCTACTAATGCATTGAGAACAGGTATCGTTAGCTATTTATAGCATCCCGGTTAGCCTAACTAGCGTTCCGGTTAGGCTGCAGACCGCCCCTGTCGTCCTACTCGGTTAGCGCTTAGTATTTGTAATGGTTACACAAAATATATTCGTAAAATAATCGCTTTCCGACAGCCAGTTTTCACTGAGGTGGTGTAGCGATTATGAGACTAGCTCATGACCGGGTTTTAATTCTAGCTTTTAAAATTGTCTTTTCTTTTTTCCTTGTTTAGAAACAATTAAAAAAACGTCAAGTGTCCAGAGCCATTCCTCCAATTAACGCCATGTATCGTTTGTTGTCGCTCTCATATTGGATTATTGCCGCCATGCGTTACTGATATTGTTTGAAAACAGAATTTTTTTGTGTAGAACAAGTAAACAACGCTTTGACGTCACGTTAATCATTATGAATAAATATTAATTCTCCCTTATCCTGTAAAATTTTCAGTTACGACATAATTTTAAATCACTCGATTTTAACCTGTCTCAAAAGCAGGGATTCCCTTTTAAATATTATCTAAAGAGGGATAAAGGCAAAATTTCCTGCAGTGTCACTTCTTTTTCTGCGTTTTTGTTTTCGCGCGTCGCATTTCTTGACGCACCTTGTCAGTTAGTCGTTGTTTGCATCTTTTTGATTCTTCTTCGTCTTCCTCACCCGTAACGAGCCCAAGCTCCTGTGAACGCGGATCACTTTGTACTCGTTGCCATACGAGCTCCCTCTTGACAGCGTTATTTTCCATGAGGTCTTTCGTTAAGCTGAGTAAATGACTGGTTTGCTCGTCAGTAAACTTCCTCCAAAATCGTGAGGAATCAGATTGTATAGAAGAGGCGTTGACGGGACCAGATACATCACTCTCGAATCTTGTCGAGGAGAGGAAGTTCATAACCTTCTCGGAGCTTGTCATCTGCTCACTGGGAGGTGGGATGTCCTTTCGTTGTTCAGCGCTCATTCGCCGGAGCTTTAGGACGATTGCTTTGAACGAATGTGCTTCCAGTAGGTTTGTTGTTGACACTTTTTCTTTTACTTCACTCTCATTTACAACTCCGGTTGCTATTTCTTCTTTGAACAGTTGTTGAAGTTTTTCGACGTCTTCGTTTGTCCAAGAAGTACACTCCTGTTCTTTCTTGAGAATCTCTGTTGCTTTGAAAGAAACTAGCTTCTTTACCGCTCTGCGACCCAGATCAGTCTGAGATACTTTGTCACAAACGCGGTAGTAGTCTGCTTGCGTTCGTGTCTTGTGTTGTGCCAGGGCAGCTAAATTTTCCTGCTCGTCGGGCATTTGTTGGTGCATTTCAGTTGCGAGGGATTTCCTCACAATTGTTGCGCATACCCTTCCTTTTGTCTCGATACCTTCTCGCTGGCAGGTTCTGTAAAGACAAGTAGACACTTGCGACGAGGTCAGGGGCTGGCCATTACTAGACACGAATACCTGCTCGACTTTTGGATCCAACGTAGTTATTTGACTTCGGACGGTTTTCAGGTACAACTCTATCAGCTTGTACAAGTCATCGTAGAGCCAAACGACTGCTGCGCCATATACTCCAGCTGTTTTATGCTCATTTACCAGCATCCTGTATCTTGCTTGGTCTTCAACCGTGCCAGGATAATAAACAGCCTCTTGAAACTCGCTTATTTTCATATTTGCCGCCACTCCACTTCTCCCGCTGTTGTCTATCAAAAGGCGAGCGATGAGCCAGTCACGCACCTCACAGTGTGACTTATCACTGAGAATCTTTGAAACATCTCTTCCACCATTAGTCTGCTCTGATGATGACCCGAGTTGTTTAACGGCATTAACATGTTGATTCCCATGGCAGATCTTAAAAAGTTTGTCACTTGAAAGCAGTTTCTTAAAATCTTCATCACGCTTTTCAAGCTTTCTCTTGGCAACCTTTTTCTTCTGTGCTGATGACCATGATGTCATAAGTTCACGCCGCGCATTCAATGTTTCCACGCTGGTAATGTTCTTATGTTCTTGCATGAGAAATTTGTAAAATAGGCGGAGACTCATCAAATAAGATCTCACTGTTCCCGGCTGATACCTATTCACGGCGTAGGAAAGCCAAGTCTTCAGGAAGGTGTCTCCTTCTTTCCCAGGAATTAACAGCAAATGCGTCGAAGCGCATTTTACTTGATTATTTGAGGTGACTGTTTTTGTCAGTGCCAACCTATGAACAACACTTTTCACTTGCGACTTGTATTGTTGGGCGACCTTTTCATTGCGATATCCTCCGTCGACGTCAATCAACCACAAGTAGAATTCCGAGAGTAAATCATCTTGCCCTGTTACGTCTTCCTCATTTTGAGGTACTCTCTCACGAGAAGCCTGGGCATCTGTTTCGCAGTCACTAGGTACCCACTCCGGATCCAGTGCCTCATCATTATCACTTGCATCCCCTTGAAACATTTCTTGAAATACTTCTTCTTGACTGCCCTCTCCTTTCTCTTCGTATGTTTGCGTAAGATCACCGAAAGACTCAGCAGGAGTCTTAAAGGTATAGCCTTGGCTTGTCTTCATACTGATGAATTCTTTGACTTCATCCCTCCAGGGCTCTTCACAATCTAAAAATGAGCCTTCTTTACAGTTTTCTTTACCGAGAACTTCCACTAACTCAGTCAGTAAGTGGTCGCGTTCTTGTGAAAGGGAAGACTTTTCAGTCGAGGATGATTCACTAGATTGATCTGTATCGGGCTCTTCTTTTGGATTGTATTCTGTGTCATCAGTCTCATCGCTTTCAGATAGGACGATTGTATCATTTGCTTTGTTGCTGCACGTGCCGCCCACAATAGTAACTTCGTTCTCATTTTGAAGGTTTATTTCGTAACCATCATCAATACCATCCGTGTTTCCTATCCGACTCTCCTCTCCTCGCGATCTTGCATCGCTGTCACAGAAATGGTCACTGGTAGACGCATGTCGCTTCGCGCTCCACACTTTCTTAGCTAACTGATCATACTCTTCATCACTGGCTGTCTTTTTTTTCTGTCTCTTCTTCATTCCGCCCTCTGTTAACTTTCTATTCTTTAGCTTTTCATCATAAAAGAGCTCGCGGGCGCTCTCAGACTTGCGTCTTTCCTGATTCTGAACTCTTCTGGCCAAAGCTTTGTACTCCTCGTCACTATTATACTCCTCTTCACTGTCAGTGTTACTTGGGTTCTCCTCCATTTCAATTTCTTCGGATCCTCTCTTTTCGTCACAGTCGTTGACCCTCATATCCAAAGCTTCGGACCCCTTAATTTTTGTCGCGATCTGTTCCTGCGTAATCTGACAGCTATAATTATCATGGCTTTGTTCTTCACTAGTGTGGTCATCTTCAGTTGAACTTTCTTTCAACCTCTTCTTTCTCTTCTTTCGCTCGTTTATGTAAGAGCCTAGAACCTTGAGTGATACTCTTGGGGCTTTGTCTAATGCTCTGACATAACTTGGGCTGTTTGGATGAAGTTTGTGCGTGCTTGATTGCAAATGCTTGTGAAGCTGGAATATGGGTGTGCGCTGTCTTTTGCACGGGGATAATGGACAGAACTTCACCTTACCCTTAGGTGCCTTCTTTTCTCCAGATAAGTATTCATTCAGTTTTCGTTTAAGTTTTGTCATGCCGTGTACCTCTTTCTGGTGCCGACTTAAGTTTTGTACAATTTTTCCACACTTTGAACATTTTTTCGGAATCCGTTTGGGCCTTTTTGGTGGATTCAAATTTCCTTCAGATGGCAGAACTTCACTACGGACGGAAGGGTCCTCGCCAGTACTTCTTCCCACGTCGTTCATTCTTGAAATTGGAAACAAAGATAATCAAATTCTCGAATAAAAGGCGAGTAAATAAATCAATAAACCACGTATTTCCTCGATGAAATTTCTGACCCAAATATTTATTCATTTAATCAAATAAATGCCGAATGTGACGTCAAGTTTTAAATCGATGTTCCCGACGTTATTTACTCGTTGAAAGGCTGCCCTCCAATAAAAGCCTCCTTTTAGAGCAGAAACATCAATAAACGACGCATTTTATAAAAGAATAATTTCGTGCACTACAAGTTATATTACGAGCATATTCGGGCATCTTTTTACGCGGACCAGGCTCGCGGAGGGTTTTAAAAAAGCCATTCAAAGTCAGTTTAGATCATCGGTCTCGCTTGATCGGCTGCAGCCGAGGTCCATGTGCGATGTTTTTACGTTTGCGCGTGTTAACACTCCAAAGTTTAAAGACAAATGAACAGAAATTTAAAAACTTAACTGCAGTTCTTTTAGATCAGCTACAGCTTTGTACCTACTATTTAGTGTTGTGTCTCATAAATCATTAAAAATATTATTTTTTCTTACTAATTTTGCAAATATGAAATACCCTAGTGACTGTGTTGATGTTGTCCAGTGCCGTGGATAAGCCTTGCTTCTACCAAAATCTTTTGCCAGTTAGATCCGATTATTTAGGCTAAAAAACGCATTCCTTTCAGATGGATTATCATATTTGCTTTAAGGCTGTGAATACATAAGATATTTGCATTGAATTCGGTCAGTGACAGCCGCAATGGGTTTGATGATTTGATTCCGTTCGAGTCGTTTCATAGCCGACAGTTTTGATTTGAGAAATTTTAAGTGTAGAAGGTGTTTTAATATATTTTTATTGATTGTTTCTTAAAACTAGACCTTTGCGATGATATACCGCTGTGTTTGACTTTAAGAGAGTTGGCTTTTTGGCAAAGAAATAGTAAAAGATTAGACTCACCTGAATCAGCTCTGGAATCATCCGAGTAGGCGGAGCAATGCATTTTTTATTGCAACCGCTGGTCACATTTTAAAATTTTGAGTACAAATTATAATCTTTTGATTTCCTTTTTTGATAACATAAGCCCTTGCTATTTGGGGGAACAGGAAAGTCTGTGAATTTCATTTAAAAAAGGTATTTTAATTCATAATGCGCTACTTAAGATTCATCCCTCCACCTCACTAGATCTCGTTACCTAAAATCGGGTAATAACAAAACCGAATTTCCTGTTCCATACATGTACTTATATTGCTTTATCGCTGGCCATAAAATTACAGCATTTGTCAGTAAATTTATCACAATCTTGACTAATCACTTGAAAACAAAATATGATAGTACGCTATAATAGCATTATGACATTGGCAGAAAATGGAATGAAGACCTCTTCCCCTCGAACATTGTCAATTCTTTCATACAAAGCTTTAGTCCTATCTGTTATTAGACGGAGTGGCAGTATGTAAGCTTGGAAACAAGGAAATAATATAAAGGTTGATTTTTACTCCGAGCAAAATAAAGAGCAATAGAGCATACTAAAAACTTTGCGTTGCAAATACCTACCCCTCCGTAATTGCTACCGTAGCAATTACGCATGTTTGGTTGCAAATACTCACCATCCGTATTTGCTACGGTAGCAAATACGCACCTTAGCGTAGGAAATACCCACCCTCCGTATTTGCTACTGTAGCAAATACCCAAAGTGCGTATTTGCTACCGTAGCAAATACGTACGTACGTAGCAAATACACACTTTGGGTATTTGCTGCGGTAGCAAATACACACTTTGGGTATTTGCTGCGGTAGCAAATACGCACTTATAGTAGCAAATACCCACGTAAATCTAACTTTCGTTCTTTCGTTCTTTCGTTCTTTCGTTCTTTCGTTCTTTCGTTCTTTCGTTCTTTCGTTCTTTCGTTCTTTCGTTCTTTCGTTCTTTCGTTCTTTCGTTCTTTCGTTCTTTCGTTCTTTCGTTCTCTCGTTCTTTCGTTCTTTCGTTCTTTCGTTCTTTCGTTCTTTCGTTCTTTCCTTTGTTTTTTCGTTCTTTCGTTCTTTCGTTCTTTCGTTCTTTCGTTCTTTCGTTCTTTCGTTCTTTCGTTCTTTCCTTTGTTTTTTCGTTCTTTCGTTCTTTCGTTCTTTCGTTCTTTCGTTCTTTCGTTCTTTCGTTCTTTCGTTCTTTCGTTCTTTCGTTCTTTCGTTCTTTCGTTCTTTCGTTCTTTCGTTCTTTCGTTCTTTCGTTCTTTCCTTTGTTTTTTCGTTCTTTCGTTCTTTCGTTCTTTCGTTCTTTCGTTCTTTCGTTCTTTCGTTCTTTCCTTTGTTTTTTCGTTTTTTCGTTCTTTCGTTCTTTCGTTCTTTCGTTCTTTCGTTCTTTCGTTCTTTCCTTTGTTTTTTCGTTCTTTCGTTCTTTCGTTCTTTCGTTCTTTCGTTCTTTCGTTCTTTCGTTCTTTCGTTCTTTCGTTCTTTCGTTCTTTCGTTCTTTCGTTCTTTCCTTTGTTTTTTCGTTCGTTCGTTCTTTCGTTCTTTCGTTCTTTCGTTCTTTCGTTCTTTCGTTCTGTCGTTCTGTCGTTCTTTCGTTCTTTCGTTCTTTCGTTCTGTCGTTCTTTCGTTCTTTCGTTCTTTCGTTCTTTCGTTCTTTCGTTCTGTCGTTCTTTCGTTCTTTCGTTCTTTCGTTCTTTCGTTCTTTCGTTCTTTCGTTCTTTCGTTCTTTCGTTCTTTCGTTCTTTCGTTCTGTCGTTCTTTCGTTCTTTCGTTCTTTCGTTCTTTCGTTCTTTCGTTCTTTCGTTCTTTCGTTCTTTCCTTTGTTTTTTCGTTCTTTCGTTCTTTCGTTCTTTCGTTCTTTCGTTCTTTCGTTCTTTCGTTCTTTCGTTCTTTCCTTTGTTCTTTCGTTCTTTCGTTCTTTCGTTCTTTCCTTTGTTTTTTCGTTCTTTCGTTCTTTCGTTCTTTCGTTCTTTCGTTCTTTCGTTCTTTCGTTCTTTCCTTTGTTTTTTCGTTCTTTCGTTCTTTCGTTCTTTCGTTCTTTCGTTCTTTCGTTCTTTCGTTCTTTCGTTCTTTCGTTCTTTCGTTCTTTCGTTCTTTCGTTCTTTCGTTCTTTCGTTCTTTCGTTCTCTCGTTCTTTCGTTCTTTCGTTCTTTCGTTCTTTCGTTCTTTCGTTCTTTCCTTTGTTTTTTCGTTCTTTCGTTCTTTCGTTCTTTCGTTCTTTCGTTCTTTCGTTCTTTCGTTCTTTCGTTCTTTCCTTTGTTTTTTCGTTCTTTCGTTCTTTCGTTCTTTCGTTCTTTCGTTCTTTCGTTCTTTCGTTCTTTCGTTCTTTCGTTCTTTCGTTCTTTCGTTCTTTCGTTCTTTCGTTCTTTCCTTTGTTTTTTCGTTCTTTCGTTCTTTCGTTCTTTCGTTCTTTCGTTCTTTCGTTCTTTCGTTCTTTCCTTTGTTTTTTCGTTTTTTCGTTCTTTCGTTCTTTCGTTCTTTCGTTCTTTCGTTCTTTCGTTCTTTCCTTTGTTTTTTCGTTCTTTCGTTCTTTCGTTCTTTCGTTCTTTCGTTCTTTCGTTCTTTCGTTCTTTCGTTCTTTCGTTCTTTCGTTCTTTCCTTTGTTTTTTCGTTCGTTCGTTCTTTCGTTCTTTCGTTCTTTCGTTCTTTCGTTCTTTCGTTCTGTCGTTCTGTCGTTCTTTCGTTCTTTCGTTCTTTCGTTCTTTCGTTCTGTCGTTCTTTCGTTCTTTCGTTC
Organism: Blastomussa wellsi; assembly: GCA_947652115.1. Classification (NCBI taxonomy): domain Eukaryota; kingdom Metazoa; phylum Cnidaria; class Anthozoa; order Scleractinia; family Plerogyridae; genus Blastomussa; species Blastomussa wellsi. The sequence goes on along the minus strand of OX393568.1, from coordinate 6,896,607 downwards.
TTTCGTTCTTTCGTTCTTTCGTTCTGTCGTTCTTTCGTTCTTTCGTTCTTTCGTTCTTTCGTTCTTTCGTTCTTTCGTTCTTTCGTTCTTTCGTTCTGTCGTTCTTTCGTTCTTTCGTTCTTTCGTTCTTTCGTTCTTTCGTTCTTTCGTTCTTTCGTTCTTTCCTTTGTTTTTTCGTTCTTTCGTTCTTTCGTTCTTTCGTTCTTTCGTTCTTTCGTTCTTTCGTTCTTTCGTTCTTTCCTTTGTTCTTTCGTTCTTTCGTTCTTTCGTTCTTTCCTTTGTTTTTTCGTTCTTTCGTTCTTTCGTTCTTTCGTTCTTTCGTTCTTTCGTTCTTTCGTTCTTTCCTTTGTTTTTTCGTTCTTTCGTTCTTTCGTTCTTTCGTTCTTTCGTTCTTTCGTTCTTTCGTTCTTTCCTTTGTTTTTTCGTTCTTTCGTTCTTTCGTTCTTTCGTTCTTTCGTTCTTTCGTTCTTTCGTTCTTTCGTTCTTTCGTTCTTTCGTTCTTTCGTTCTTTCGTTCTTTCGTTCTTTCGTTCTTTCGTTCTTTCGTTCTTTCGTTCTTTCCTTTGTTCTTTCGTTCTTTCGTTCTTTCGTTCTTTCCTTTGTTTTTTCGTTCTTTCGTTCTTTCGTTCTTTCGTTCTTTCGTTCTTTCGTTCTTTCGTTCTTTCGTTCTTTCGTTCTTTCGTTCTTTCGTTCTTTCGTTCTTTCGTTCTTTCGTTCTTTCGTTCTTTCGTTCTTTCGTTCTTTCGTTCTTTCGTTCTTTCGTTCTTTCGTTCTTTCGTTCTTTCGTTTTTTCGTTCTTTCGTTCTTTCGTTCTTTCGTTCTTTCGTTCTTTCGTTCTTTCGTTCTTTCGTTCTTTCGTTCTTTCGTTCTTTCCTTCCTTCCTTTGTTTTTTTCGTTCTTTCGTTCTTTCGTTCTTTCGTTCTTTCGTTCTTTCGTTCTTTCGTTCTTTCGTTCTTTCGTTCTTTCGTTCTTTCCTTCCTTCCTTTGTTTTTTTCGTTCTTTCGTTCTTTCGTTCTTTCGTTCTTTCGTTCTTTCGTTCTTTCGTTCTTTCGTTCTTTCGTTCTTTCCTTCCTTCCTTCCTTTGTTTTTTTCGTTCTTTCGTTCTTTCGTTCTTTCGTTCTTTCGTTCTTTCGTTCTTTCGTTCTTTCGTTCTTTCGTTCTTTCGTTCTTTCGTTCTTTCGTTCTTTCGTTCTTTCGTTCTTTCGTTCTTTCGTTCTTTCGTTCTTTCGTTCTTTCGTTCTTTCGTTCTTTCGTTCTTTCGTTCTTTCGTTCTTTCCTTCCTTCCTTCCTTTGTTTTTTTCGTTCTTTCGTTCTTTCGTTCTTTCGTTCTTTCGTTCTTTCGTTCTTTCGTTCTTTCGTTCTTTCCTTCCTTTGTTTTTTTCGTTCTTTCGTTCTTTCGTTCTTTCGTTCTTTCGTTCTTTCGTTCTTTCGTTCTTTCGTTCTTTCCTTCTTTCCTTCTTTCGTTCTTTCCTTCCTTCCTTTGTTTTTTTCGTTCTTTCGTTCTTTCGTTCTTTCGTTCTTTCGTTCTTTCGTTCTTTCGTTCTTTCGTTCTTTCGTTCTTTCGTTCTTTCGTTCTTTCGTTCTTTCGTTCTTTCGTTCTTTCGTTCTTTCCTTCCTTCCTTTGTTTTTTTCGTTCTTTCGTTCTTTCGTTCTTTCGTTCTTTCGTTCTTTCGTTCTTTCGTTCTTTCGTTCTTTCGTTCTTTCGTTCTTTCGTTCTTTCGTTCTTTCGTTCTTTCGTTCTTTCGTTCTTTCGTTCTTTCGTTCTTTCGTTCTTTCGTTCTTTCGTTCTTTCGTTCTTTCCTTCCTTCCTTTGTTTTTTTCGTTCTTTCGTTCTTTCGTTCTTTCGTTCTTTCGTTCTTTCGTTCTTTCGTTCTTTCGTTCTTTCGTTCTTTCGTTCTTTCGTTCTTTCGTTCTTTCGTTCTTTCGTTCTTTCGTTCTTTCGTTCTTTCGTTCTTTCGTTCTTTCGTTCTTTCGTTCTTTCGTTCTTTCGTTCTTTCGTTCTTTCGTTCTTTCCTTCCTTCCTTCCTTTGTTTTTTTCGTTCTTTCGTTCTTTCGTTCTTTCGTTCTTTCGTTCTTTCGTTCTTTCGTTCTTTCGTTCTTTCGTTCTTTCGTTCTTTCGTTCTTTCCTTCCTTCCTTTGTTTTTTTCGTTCTTTCGTTCTTTCGTTCTTTCGTTCTTTCGTTCTTTCGTTCTTTCGTTCTTTCGTTCTTTCGTTCTTTCGTTCTTTCGTTCTTTCGTTCTTTCGTTCTTTCGTTCTTTCGTTCTTTCGTTCTTTCGTTCTTTCGTTCTTTCGTTCTTTCGTTCTTTCCTTCCTTCCTTTGTTTTTTTCGTTCTTTCGTTCTTTCGTTCTTTCGTTCTTTCGTTCTTTCGTTCTTTCGTTCTTTCGTTCTTTCGTTCTTTCGTTCTTTCGTTCTTTCGTTCTTTCGTTCTTTCGTTCTTTCGTTCTTTCGTTCTTTCGTTCTTTCGTTCTTTCGTTCTTTCGTTCTTTCGTTCTTTCGTTCTTTCGTTCTTTCGTTCTTTCCTTCCTTCCTTTGTTTTTTTCGTTCTTTCGTTCTTTCGTTCTTTCGTTCTTTCGTTCTTTCGTTCTTTCGTTCTTTCGTTCTTTCGTTCTTTCGTTCTTTCGTTCTTTCGTTCTTTCGTTCTTTCGTTCTTTCGTTCTTTCGTTCTTTCGTTCTTTCGTTCTTTCGTTCTTTCGTTCTTTCGTTCTTTCGTTCTTTCGTTCTTTCGTTCTTTCGTTCTTTCGTTCTTTCGTTCTTTCGTTCTTTCGTTCTTTCGTTCTTTCGTTCTTTCGTTCTTTCGTTCTTTCGTTCTTTCGTTCTTTCGTTCTTTCGTTCTTTCGTTCTTTCGTTCTTTCGTTCTTTCGTTCTTTCGTTCTTTCGTTCTTTCGTTCTTTCGTTCTTTCGTTCTTTCGTTCTTTCGTTCTTTCGTTCTTTCGTTCTTTCGTTCTTTCGTTCTTTCGTTCTTTCGTTCTTTCCTTTCGTTCGTTCGTTTATGACAGCTTCCTTCCTTCGTTTCTTCATTACAAGAATATACCGTGTGCCGATATCGAAAAAAAAAGATTATTTTAACTCATTTATTCAACTTAATCATTTACGCGAGGACCCGCGGGAGGCTCACGAATTGCTCGGAAGTGAATAGCAAAGGATATTCGTGTTTGAATAACCAATCAGCGCGCGGCAACAACGCTATCCACTGTTTTAGTTTATTAAAAACTAGCTATGGTATATTGCATTTCCTGAGTTTTTGTTGGTTGAGAGGCACCAAAAAGGTTCTATACGTGTACGCATAAAAGAATGCATTTTTGCAATGTTTGTACATTATGTTTGAGGCGTTTTTAATAAAACAATTATTCCACTCACACTTTTTGGATATGAAATGGTTATAGCCAACTCGGCGCTACGCGCCTTGTTGGCTATCTACCATCTCATATCCAACGCGCGCTCGTGGAATAATTGTTAAATATATACTAAGATACGTTATCAACAGAATTAAACACTGTGGAAAAGTGTGCTTTTTGATTTATAAAAGGCTTGGGAAAAGACGGCTTAATGGATTTTAATTACCAAACACCGAGAAGAACGTTCAAAATTCGACGCATGCTTTAGACGAATTACAAGTTGTTTGGACTTTTTCCTCCGCAGAGGCTCTATGGGCTATATACGCTCAGTGGTTATCGCCCAGAGAGCAGAGGTGTTAATGGAAATTTGATGAAACTCTCGCTCGAGCGGTGTCAAACAAAGGAACTGAGAGATAAATTCAGAGCGCAGAGATTCGACAAATATTGTTTGTTGTTCATTTTATGAATATATCACAGTACATCTTTGAGGTGGCCTTTTCTGTTTACGTTTTTATCAATGTGTTTATTCAATTAAGGGAGAGGTGATACAATCTACTGTGAGTATAAATCTACGGAGAGGAAAGCTAGGGCGGTAGCCAACGTTCTGGTACAGACTCCAGCAGACATTCATTACATAGAGTGGAGAGATCTAAGGCCAATTCTTGAAGACTACCCTGTGTTTAGAGAAGACTTCTTAGCAAGAATGGGGTTTTCCTACCAAATTGGCGATCACATTCAGGTGCGGTTTTTTATGTACACTTTGCGCCCCTAATCCAACCTCATTCCCAGGGCTTTTCCCTCGTGTTAGCTAACGGGGAAACATTTGTTGCGGACTAAAAATGTTCAGTTGTAGAACAAAATCAGAAACATATTTTGTGTCTCGGACACGAATTTATAAATTTTTGTCCGTCACGTGTTCTGTGCGCGGACAAATAGAGAAACATTTCCCTCTGCAACGATGTGTCCGTGCCATAATGTATCTTCGCTTGCCATTCGTGAACTTTGGTGGGAATTTTAACTCAGTCGTTATTGTTCAACCCATGTTAATTTCCTTCAGGAACATCGAGAAGCTGAACGTTTTGAGGGTTCGCCAAGGAGTCTGGAACCTAAGACAGTGCCATCCCACTCGATGAAAGTCGAATCTTCAAACACAGATGAAGACAAACAAAATTCCCTGGTTCAGGGGTCAAAGAACGATGTCTGCGAACAGATAAAGCTTATCGATCGACGACTTTCAAATATGGAAAGAAAAATGTCGATCATAATTCCGCTCTTAAAGAAAGCATTAAAGGATGAAGTCTAAACATGGTAACTCGAGGCCTAGGGGAATGGTGTAGCTGAACAGAGGGGAGGGGATGCTGATGTTGCCTTGACACTCGTTCGTCAAGTCACTGTTTAAAATTGCTAGACTCTTTCATCGCAATTATTATTAAAATTGTTAACTTTCTTCTAAAACTGTCGAAGGAAACTTACATTATGACGGAAACGAAGACAAATCCCGGGGTCTGCTACCCTAAATCTTGGATAGGTGTGTGCTGCGAAGGTTCTAAAAACCCTGACAATAAAGAAAACGGAATTTGATACCCTATTTCCATAACTCGAAAAATGACACGGAAAAGCGAAAACTGAGAAAGGTAGGAACAGCTCAAGCTTATTTCTTTTCTGTAACGTTAATTCTCTTAACGGATTGTCCAGATTAAATAGACCGTTTCTTTTTCGTTTCACTTGCCGTTCACGTATGTTGTGCGTTCCTTCGCATCGAGCGAGCTGAGATGTCATGTAGCCTATTCCCCCGCTTTGCGCATTGCGGACCTGCAAAAAAGTTCACGTGACCGGAGTCTTGTTGATATCAAAAGAGATGAGTGCCAGATAAAATCATTGTGATTGAGAAACTGTGTATACCCATTTTTTCCAATAATTATCCTGCGGTGTGGCGCATTTTATCGACAAATTGCTTTTTATAATATTTCAAAATGCCTAGGAGGAAAAATCAGAGTCCAAATGCAACCACTTCAGGTAGAGATTCAGTAGATTATGTGGCTCAAAACAGCGATGTGCAGCAAAAATGGCGTGATACAACACTGCTTGAACTGCAGAGTATGTTTTCTGGATCAATAGATCATGAAGTAGTTCAGCTGGTATTGTCAGAGAGCAATTATAATGGTAGGTATCTGTTTAAAGTTTTAATATTTTATTACCACGTGGAGTTCTCAACTGATCGCATCGTTTCACATAATTGACATCTTAATATTTTGCTCTCTTTCGCGATTTCGTTTAATCACGAGTTATTTGAAATCTGGTGTTGTAAGTGCTACGTAGAGGAACTATCTCTCGGATAATGTTCATATGGATCTATGTAGACAGTTGGATGGCAAATGTATGTTCATACATGTGAATAAACCTGCTACATTTATTGTTTTGACCATATTAAAATTCTATCCTGGCTTCGAGGCTTTGGGGACTAGAGCAGATGTCAGATCGAGTTTGAGAAACGAAAAAAAATACTTTTTACTCGGGCTTCTACAAAGAAAGCCCGAGTATTAAAATGGAAACGGCTTATTTTCCTTCGGTCGCAAATCGCCCTCTGACAACCCTCTGACGCCTTCTGCGCGTGCGCAAGATATGAGTATGCGTAGAAAAAGGTCAGCGGACGTGTTTGATTGCACAGAGGCACAAGGTCGGCACAAGGTTACAAATTGAAAAACAATACATGGTACAAAGCTATCTGTTTTCGGTGGAATGTCAGGGAATGTAAAGCTTGGATGAAATGTTTACTCTGGTACTAAAACATGTCGAGTATCTACTTCGGAACGGGTCGGTCCATGAACTTTACGAGAGAACTTTACGAGCGAACTCTTCCGAGTGAATCGAGAAACCTAGAACATTGGATCCCCACCTTACGAGATATGGGAACGAATCGCAAAAGTATTTCCCATGGCTTCCCGACTAATGAATTTTGCTGGCAATTGAAAACAAGATAGAGACATGACGTCTCACGATCGGCAGTTGATCAACCACTGACACTATCTCATCTTTATAAAACTTTATGTTTGATACATGATAGAAGTTTCTGGATATTGCACTAAATGAAATTGTGTATTTTGGACTTTATATTGAGATTATTTAACCTCCGATAAATAATCGTAGGCCTGCCTGAATATCAGCATAACGGCCTGTACTCCCTAGATTTTGTTTAGTTCAATGTCACCTCAAACCTTCGTCATATGGAAAATGGAATGCCTGTTGTTTTCGAAGAGATGAAAATACTCTCGACAGCTTCATCGGAAAGGCAACAACAGCTTGCAAATTTGTAAACAATGCGATTTCGTTCTCTAAAACTTTCTGCTACTTTACTTTTCAGCTAACAAATGGAAAGAGTCCAAACTGTTTTAGTTTACACAAATATCGCTTTAAAAGAACCTAAACAATATGAGAAAACAGAGCAAACCAAGTTGATTTCCTAAAGAGAAGCCAGAGTACACGCAGTTATGCGTCTAGTCTGTTTTAGTTTCCCAATTCTTGGACCCTACATGCACCCAGATCAGACAATGACCGATTAATGTCTGAGATCGACGTGCAGGGAATCATGGGCATTACTAAACCGCGAAACAGCGAAACAAAACACTGAAACAACCAAAGAACTGAAACAAAAAGATAGAAATCCAAAAACCATTTTCTTTTTCCTGTAATACCGTAAATGGTGTGTCATCTTTACATGATATTATGGGTACTCCGGGGAGGGGGGTACTCCCCTATATGGGCTATACAGGGATGTATTGCTGGATAGGGTATGCTTTTTGACCTCCCAGTCCTCAACAGGGTATATAATTAAAGCGAGTCTGTCCTAAACAGGGTATGGATATTAAGGTAATTCCCCTGTATTGCATTGCGCATCCTTGCTGCGCACGATTTATTGCATCATCAGCGCGTGCACCTAAAGAAAACTGCGGCGTTTTATTTGCGGCTTTGCTCGTGAACGAGAAAAATCGTCATTTTCTCGTAAACGAGTATGGTGACCTATATTTTTTCACCCTTTTTCTGAGACTAGCAATCACTTTCTTCCTATAACAGGAATATAAACAAATTTCCATTGCAGAAAAATAAATAATCGACGGAAACGTGAACTTATTGAACAGATATTGTGGCCTTGAGATCACTGTTTACTAGTAACAAGTTGAATCAAGGTCGATTGGAAATGCATGCTTTCATAATGAAACATATATTTAATTGTTCCTTGAAGGCGATACAGTATATCTATAGTTTTTTCCCTTGTTTTGCTTTCTCCCTATTTTTTTCTTCTCCCATAAGACGTGGCATGAGCTAGTCAAATTAAAACATTTCTGAAGCTGATATTTTAATTATGGGGTATTTTCAAGGTGCTCCTGCTCCTAAACGAATGTGGGAACCCCTCTTTTTCATTACAAAATGTAAATTCCCTTACGATGAACAACAAATGGGCAAAGTTTGAACGAAAATCTATTGTCAGTTCTATTTCGGGGGAATGACCTTAAGGAGTTGTCCTTGACAGGGTTTGCCTTTGTCAAATTTTAAGCATATCCAAAATCAGAATTACTAGAAATGTTCATCCGTGTGTATTTAGACAGTCATCAGTCATCATAAGATCATTTTCAGTACAAGATATTAGCACTATTATAGTATTGAATAAAAAATGTTTTCCTTGGTCCTAAACAGGGTATGTGTTTGAGGTTCTTTTTGTCCTAAACGGGGTCAGGGTTTCGGACCTCCAGCGGCACCCCTATACCCAAACATGGGTCAAGCACCCCTCTCCCCCTGTAGGTACTTAACCAAGCGAAACGAAGTACCAGGTCGCTCAGTCGGAGATGGTACCGTATAAAACATGTTTGACAAAGAAGGCAATGGGAATCTTGGGCGTCCTTGTGCTCGAGTGTTGTAGATCTTTCTTTTCGTGATATTGGCCAGCCTCTGGCCAACTCTATCTGAACCATTCCTGTGTGTTCTTTGCAAAGGGTTCAGACGATTAAAAGTTAAAAGAGAGAAAGAAACAGTTGACATTGTTGACAGAGAGTTCATTTAAAATTTCTTGAATGTTCTTCTCAGGGAGGTGTGTGTACTGGAGGAGAGGAAAGTGTGGGGACTATAATTTATAATAGAACCTTAAGAACAAGGTTTTGCCATCTTACCACAAACGTCAAACCGTGGTTTGTGGTTAGCGGTTTCACGTTAGCCGTCTGCCCATAATTTATTTGGGACTTAAGTTTTGCGGGTGGTAGCACTGGTGAAATAGCCGTCTGCCATTTTTGTTTTCATTTGTTCGTTCACTTCTATTTTAGCTGAGAAGTCATCTTCAAAGTTACGTTTTGGTGAAAAAGAATTTGATTAATAAGCAAAATAGTTGTAAAAAGTAGTATTTCCTCTCAAACATGGGATTGTGATATTTTAGGGTGAAAAAAACGTAGTTGCAGTAAATCACTTACCTCTAGCCGTACTACAAACATGAACCACAAACCTGATGGGAAGGCACTGGTCACATGACTTCTTGATGTTCGTGGAAAAGCCGAAAAACCGCGATCTTAAGGTCTCCAATATTGTGGAACTGAAACTTGCTGGAATCTAAGTTGTAAACAGGTTGAACACAGCATGGAAACAATTGCATTTTCCACTTTTAAGTTCATAAAGCCTTTGTTAAATTCTCATGCAAACTTTTAACTTTTTTGGTGATTTCACATTATAGTGTCATTACCCTGAGACACTTACATGTAGATGGGTTACCTGGCATAGTCATTCGAAACAAAACCTGTTTTATCCCTCACTATCTTGGACTAAGTGATCGGATAAGTGTTCTTATTAAATCTCCAGTCGGGGGAGCCACAATTCATAATTTACAGGAAAGAAAAGAAAATGGTTGTTGGAATTTGATCTTTTTGTTTCAGTTTTTTGGTTGTTTCAATTTTTTTTCGTTTCGGTGTTTGTTGTTTAATACTGCCTGGGAATCATGGTAGTTACAAGTATGCAGCTTTGCACACCAAGTCTAAAAGATGTCATGCACATAATGCATACATGGGTTTGGGTACCAATGCAAAAATAATTTCTGATGCAAAATTATACATGCATGTCTTTGTACCTTTGCAGTGAGTGATGCTGTGGAAAAGCTTTTTGTTCTGAGTGGAATAGAACAAGGCCAGACAGAAAGCAAAGCAACTCAAGATAGTGACTCATTGTCGTCACCAGCCAGTAAACCACTGGATTCAATATTAACAAAAACTCTAAAGACTGATTACCACAATGATCAGGCAGACCTTGTAGTCGACGGTAATTTTACTGATTCTTCTATTGGCACCTCAGCAGCAATGACAAATTTGTCAGCCACATCAAAATTGTCTACATTTGGAAATTTTCCTTCTGATAACAGTTCTTCAGTGACTTCAAAAGATCAAGAGAAACCTCCTTTAGCATATAACTCAACTGCTTCCCAGCTTCAGACAGAACTTCCAAGGACTCTGCCATCTTTTACCTTGCCTTCTAGCCCTATTTACAGTGGAAGTGTCAAAAGCTCCCAAGTCACAATGCCACCAGATTTGTGTGTTGATAGTACAAGCCCTGTTTTTTCATCTGGTGTTCCAGATTTTCCTGACAACATTTCACAACAGTACAAAACATTAAAAAACCAAGCAAAGGGAACAAACAGTGCTGGAAGTTCATTTTCTCAAGAACCTTCGGGGCATAAAGATTTATTGAATAATGTGAGCAGAAGGCCACCTGTCATTCAAAACGTTCCTGGCCATTTTGAATTCGGTAGACCTCCAGACGTGACTTTGCATAACCATGATCAAGAATTTAAAGGGAACTTAGAGTCTTTTCTAAAGCAAATGATATCAGGAAATGCAGACACTGAGGACTGGAAGAAAGCTTCTCATTCTAGCAGTGCTGAAAAGAAAGAATTAGATTTGGAGCCAAACAAAAATGCTTCTGTAACACACGGTTCTAATAATAAAAGAAAAGTGCCATGCAGTGAAAGTCCTAAGACTTCAAATAGTGGTATGCCAATGCAAACAATTAGTCAAAACATAGCGTTTTCTAGTCCTTCACAAAAAGCCCAAAAGATATCTTCTAATCACGATGCTAATAAACCGCACTTGCAACAAAAAGCAAATACTGTAAATCAACCACCAAATCAACGCACTTTCAACACTTCACCTAAAGAATCAATGTTTCGAGCACCACCTCCTATACAAAGACAGTTTCAAACTTTTGTACTGCCTCAACGGTTCAGTCGGACAGTTCCAGGCAATAGTTCACAACCAAGGTTTGGCTTTTTGCCGACACCTCAATCTCCATGGCAACAAGGACCAGTGATACAAAGACCTATGTCTACAGGAAATCCCTACCAACGCCCCCAGGGGATGTTCCCTTTTCAAGCCCCATTCTTGTTTGCAAGAGGTTAGTGATGTTATACAACTGTAACTGACCTACAGAGTGCATTATGTGATGTACATGTAATATCCCATCAAAAAACAATTGGTTCTTGTTTTTAGTTGTGTACTATCAAGAAAAAGCTGGAGAGAGTTACTCTTGGCTTTGCCTCGGGCAACCCTTGGACTTCTTTAATTTGTTGCTCTTCAAACTTACAACAAGAACCATGTAACTTCACACTAAAGCATGAACCAAATTGTTAAATAATGCATTATGGGCAACATGATAATTTGTTGAATAATAATACTGCATATATTACCAATATTAAACTGTCATTGTATAACTGTCATCAATTAGACTCCTATAAACAATACTAATATTGAAGGCTTGACACTAATAATTTCTGGCCCTAAGGGCATCCACTGATCTAAGGTTTCAGTTAAGTTTTCTGTTTAGTATTTAAATGTAGGGTGCTTACCATTTAAAATTGAATAAGCCTTTCTTTTCAAAAATTTTCCTGGTTTCTTTGAAACTTCATCAAGGGTGAATGCAATTTAGGATTTGTTTGATCTGTCTGGCTGCGTGGCTCTGATTAATAATAGAATTCTTTTCATGAATGGATTGGTCTGGCCAGTCAGTTCTGACTGATGGTAAGTGCCCTTTGATTACATTTTCCAATAATTTATCACCAAGCAAGCTCAAGCAAGCTTCTTAGCAATTCACAAGACACTAATTTTTAAGCACACCCTACAGCTGCTGCCAGGCCAGCCAGACAATCATTTGGTGCCACCGTCCCATTCATTCCAACCATCCACCAGAAACTGCTCATTCTGCTCAGAGGATTGCCGGGAAGTGGAAAGTCTTCACTTTCACAGTTAGTATAATTATTTAATCAATTGTGAATATAACTGACTTTGCATCTGTAGTATGTGACGACTGGAACAGAGACTCTTGGGGAATGTGTAGTTCCAGAAAATGTCCATACTCCCCACGCAGAAGGTATTGGAAATTTATTGGAATTTCCAGAGGAGAGGGGAGTCTTAAGGAAAATCTCTTCTGTGAGGGGGGGGGGGGATGTATGGATAATTTGTGGAACCACACAATGTTTTGATGTGATATAGACAGATTTGGGTGATACAGATTTGGGAGGTTAAAACTGTGCAATTTGTCTCACACAACTGAGTGCATGGGAGTATGTAAGAAGGAACAGCTGAATTGGGTGGCAGCAAGGATGTAAACACGTTGGCTGAATGTCTACTGTGTAGTTCAAGTCACTTTGAACTTAAAAAACTGTAGTGCGTAACCCCTCAATTGAGTGTGTGGTGCAGTACTTTTATTAGGTGCTGTGAAAATAATAAGTACCTGCAAGTGAGATTGATCATCGCAGTTAATTTCCAATTTAAGCAGGAGAAGCCTGAAAGAATCAGGGCTTCAACGGGATTCGAACCCGTGACCTCTGCGATACCAGTGCGATGCTCTACCAACTGAGCTATGAAGCCACACATTGGGAGCGAGGTCAATTTATTGAGTTCATAATTGTTTTCTCGTGGAGTGAAATGAAGTGAATAATTCACATTTGAACTGTGGATGTACATGTAGATGAAAGTGAAGATTGTAATTGCCATTTTTCATCTTGCAGGAGATTGAAAGGTGCTCATGGTGTTGTGCTCTCAACAGATGACTTCTTTTACAGGAATCAACGGTACATTTATTTACAGTGAAACATTTTGAGTTACCTCCATTGTACTGCTTATACTTCATTACTTTTAATGTAACTTTATTTGAGTGCCAACTGTATCTAGCACTGAATGTACTAATTGGGGAAATCAATTAAAAATCAAAATTAAAATTAAAAATCAATTAAATCAAATCAAATGTAAATGTTGGTTTTTGTGAAGAGGGGAAAACATAAGGACCCGGACAAAAACCTCTCGGAGCAGAGTAGAGAACCAACTAACTCAGCCCACATAATATGAAGCCGGGGCCGGGAATCAAACTAGGGCCATATTGGTGGAAGGCGAGCACTCTCACATTATCCTCTAATAGGCCGTTCGGAAATTGGGCAGGGAACTGGGGCGAGATTCAACTTTTCACCAATCGATAAATTGACACCACCACACAAAAGATCACGTTGAAATTGGTCATCTGACCAAGTTTGACGTTTTTAGGTTGAAAAGAGACCAAGTTTCGGACTTTGAAACATGGTTTAAAATCCATACAAACGTCTATAATTTTGACACAGCCTCCCCCAAAACTACATGTATACAAACCCTTAAAATTGTTATCAGATTTGTGACAACTGTAAAATGCCGTCATGGAACTACTATTTGAAAGAATCTGAGAAGAAAATCACTATGATTGATGATTGTTTAAGAGTATCGCGGAAGTCATGAAAAAATTAAGAGTTTATATGGTTTTGGGGGATGCCAAAATTCAAAATCAAAATCAAAATTCAAAATTCAAGTCAAAATTCTAGACATTTGTATGGATTTTGAGCTATGTTTCACAGCCCATAACTTGGTCTCTTTTCAACCTAAATTAAGACTTCAACATTGGTCAGATGACAAATTTCAACGTCATCTTTCATGTGGTGGTGTCAAATTATTGATTGGTGAAATATTGAAACTCGCCCCAGTTCCCTGTGCAATTTTGGAATGGCCTATATCACTTCTCTCAATCCAGGTGAATACTGGTGCATGTACTGTAATTACGTTGGGTACCTACAGATTTACTGCTGGGGTTAACTGTGCCATCAAGGAGAGTCAAGAACGGAGAGTAGAAATATCGGTACTCCTAGCACTGGCCTGATGGACCACTAGGCCCAACCAATGGCAGGGCTCAAAATTAACACTCACAAACTTGCAAAATGCGAGAGTTTTTTGGGATTTGCAAGTAAAAAAATACCCACTAGCGAACATCTGTAAGTAAGAACCCCAGTCTCCAAACCGTTATTTTCAAGAAAGCTGTTCGAATTGAGCTTTGTATCAAGAAATTTGAAAGTAAGTCAGAACAACTGTTTTATTTACCTTTTCAGCTCATAATACTTCAAAAGTATTAATAAGAATTTTAATTTTTAAAAAAATTGCTAGTTGGCTTGTCAGTTTGCTAGTATGAAAAGTCGTCACTAGCAAGACTTTGCTTGTGAACTAAAAAGTTAAGTTTGAGCCCTGAATTGTTCAGGAAAGTGATGCTTACCCGCCCCCTACCCCCCATTGCCAAAAGGCATGTTTGGATGCATAGTTTTAATCTGATATTGTTAATTTCCCTCGATGATTACATGCCTGCCCAAATTGAGCAGATGGCAAATATTATCTTGCACAGATGCCAAAGGGTGGTTTCATATTGCATGGGATTGTGTTTTAGACAAATTAACATGCCAGAGATCAAGTCTGATGTTGTGTTCTATGTGCAATGTTGTACTGCAGGCTTTAACAAGAGTTATTGCCATTGTATCTTCTTGCTAGGTATGAATTCAATGTGAACTTACTTGGAGAAGCACATGAATGGAATCAAAAGCGAGGTAATTCCAATAAAAGTAAGGTACTCAGGGCCATGATGAGGCACCTTCCTCATCTAGATTCTATCCAAGTTTTAAAAAGTACTATTAGTTGGAAAAATAGTTTCAGAAAACATATTAACCCATTTGAAACCACATTGAACTTTGGATACAGCCCTGGTATTTCATTAATATTGCAACAAGTTAGTACATCAGACTTAAGTTCCTGCCTGGTTGTTCCTGGACTGGACACTGTAATGATAGAGGGAAATTTCTTAAACCCTGGAGAATCAGTCGCCCATTTAGTTTGATCACTAAGATGACGATTGTCCTGAAAAGTGGAGGGGGGTGTGGAACCCCTGGGGAATAGAAGGTGGGAGGGATACAGGTGGTGAGGAAGAGAGGAAAGGAGAGTAGGCTTCTGGACCTGACAGGAACCTGGCCGTGGAGAAATTAAGAAAAAATCGTAACATTGTGATATAGCTTTATATTAATAGTGAATTTATTTATTTTTCTTGCAGCCAAAAACGCTTTAGAAAAGCTTCAATCTCCAGTGATTATTGACAACACCAATACACAGTCGTGGGAGATGAAACCTTATGTGTCTATGGTAAGATGATTTAGTTACATAAAATGAAATTATATACTAAATAAATGTTCTTCTTTGTAAGTTGTTCAATAAGTGTGGAATGCGAACAACTGTTACAGGAAATTTTGGTCGATCCTGTAAAAGTTAGATATTATTATTATTTTTTTTTTGGAAAGTTTCCGTCAGGACGAACTGTTCTATTTGTTTTCCTACTGGAACACCAGTTTTTCCACGGAAACGGTAAACACTCTTAGCAATGGAAGTAAGTGCATAATAAGTTTATTTAATGTGGAAGATGCTGGAAGTGGTCGCCCGGTCTCCTGAACCAAGGGCTCATGTTAAAAACGCTCGAAGTTTGAAGCTTTTTAGCAGTCTGCATGTGTTTTCAATCCAAAGTGGGTATTAGAGTCGATAAGAGTCAAGAAAGAGAGGTGGACGGGGGATTTTCAGTTTAACCCTTCTTTACTGACTACCATCAGCTTGCAAAAGAACGAACTTAGAGTCTGCAAGAGTTTCATGCATCTTAACTCTGGTTTGATCCAGCCTTGAAGTTTGTATTATATATTATATTTTTAGGCCTTAAAGTATGGCTATCACATAAAATTTGTCGAACCAGACACCACGTGGAAATGGAATGTTAAAGAGCTGGCAAGGTGTGTTCAGATCTCCCTTACTTTGTAAGCTTAGTATCACTAGATTATAATTATTACTCTTGAAAAATTTATGTACACTTTTTCAGTTTTCAAAGGACCGTTAGCAAAACACTCTCATACTTTCACAATGCCTTGGGTTTAGAAATGAGTGGGTGCTGATCAATTTTGGGAGCAACGTAACGATAGACTAACGGCCCTTGCAGTCTAGAAACTCAATTTAGGACCCAGCTTCCTGTTCTATTATAGATGTCAAAATGTTTTCTTTTTCTTATCTCTGCTTTTCCCCTTTATTTACGTTTAAGACGGAATCAACATGGAGTGAGCATTACGGCCATAATAAGAATGAAAGAACGCTATGAGCATGGCGTCACTGTGGAAAAGATTATAAACTCCGAGAGAAAACTTGATGCTAATGAGACTGGAAATGAATCTGAGACCAGACAGAGGACTAGTGCTGACAATCAAAATGCCATCCCCAGGCCTCAAAGCTCGTTGCAAGAAAGAGACGGTAGGGACCTGGCTACGAGAAAAGCAGAAAGCTTTGTTGTCACGTCTGGAGGAAAAACGAGTCCGAAAGAAGCCGAAAGCGATGTGATAGGTTCTCTCCAAGTTACGGAAAATCCAAACAACTTCGCAGCGAAAGATGAAGGGTTTCAGGGGCTTAGAAACTCAAGCGAAAAGGGTGTAAATTCTGCGGGAAAATCAGATGGTTATGCACAAAATGGAGACAAAAAAGAAAGTACCAGTTCTGTAGCTCAGAGGATTGACATCAATTGGCTCGGCAGTGGAGCTGACGAAGTTGATTCAAGTGGTAGTCCAAAGCCTCAACGAGTTCAACGGGTTAGAGAAAGGAAGTCGCCGAATAGCCAACAGCGTGAGTTGTCAGCAATTGGTTGTGCAGATGAGACAATCGATGAAAGCCAAGAGGCCTTCACATCAGGCGACAATCAAAATGAACTCGACATGAATTCCAAATCTATCCAAGGAAATGCAGAGAAAGAAGAAGATAGCACTGTGTTTTGTGTTGAAAAGCTGTCAACGCTCGCGACCTTAGCTAACAGCTCCATGTCTTCTCCTTTTCTTTCCTCGAGTGGAAATGTCGAGGACGGCCATGCTGGCATTGAAGAAACGGAGGTGTCAAAGTCTTTAACTGTATCTCCTCTCTCGGAGACTCCTGTTTTGAATGCTTCTTCCGTGGAGTCTGATGGAGAAGGAAATTCAGAGGAGAGCGACTCTAGCAAGGAGCCCGCTAAAGAAAAACTCACTTGTGATGTGGAGTTTCCCAACAGAAGGACTTCCTCCTTGCCTGTTACGATTACTCTTAAAGATGACTTCAGCAGAGAT
Organism: Blastomussa wellsi; assembly: GCA_947652115.1. Taxonomy (NCBI): domain Eukaryota; kingdom Metazoa; phylum Cnidaria; class Anthozoa; order Scleractinia; family Plerogyridae; genus Blastomussa; species Blastomussa wellsi. The sequence goes on along the minus strand of OX393568.1, from coordinate 6,879,798 downwards.
GTGATGAAAGACGCCATTGATGACAACGGAAGTGACGCTGTAAAACATGGAGAGCCATTTGGAGGCAATTCTTCCCGTACCCCTCCACCCTTGTCAGCTATTTTGGCGTCAGCTTCAAGGACGAAACTGAAAAGACGTTCAAGGTCTTATAGTGATCCTACGCAGCGAATAACAAACTCCGTGGAGTCTCCCGGGGCGAGTGGTCTCAAGCTTCTTGTGGAACCAAAGCAGGCCAGTGGGGAATTTGAGCTGAATGAGTCGATACAAAGTGTTTCTGATGAGGCCTCCACGGAAGAAACAAACACTCCAGCTGAAGATGTTTCCACTGACGCAGAAAACCTGTCTAACCTGCCTGACTCGTTGCAGACGAGTTCATCCGGGGATTCACAGAATGACATGTCTGCTGGTGTGGAGTTTTTGAAAACGTGTTTCCCGGATGTGGACAGTCAATTGATGAACGAATTGTTGACAACGAAAAGCGGTGATGTGATGAAAGTGGTTGACGAATTGCTCTCCAGTGGAAGCACAGAAGAAGATGCAGTGGAAGCAGAAGCTACCGACCAGAAGGCCGCTTTCACCGAGCTTCCAACCTTTCCAGATTCGCTCCTGTTGGCCTCGCAAAACGTATCCTTTTATACTTCAAGTGAAGAAAATAGTCCCTATGGACAAACCGAAGAAAAGGTCGAGATTGTTGAACCCGCTTGCAGACTTAATCAACAAAGCATTGAGACTGTTATAAACGGCGAAATTTCCGATGACCCTTCTGCACAAGAGAACAGAGCAAGTCCCAGAGATCTGGGTCCAAGACCAACATCTATGGCTCAAGCCCAGTCTCCCAGTCAAGGTAACACTGCGACGTTTCAGCTGACGCTTGAGCCCGCAGTAGCTCTGCACCTGATTGAGATGTTCGGTTCTTTTGATGGAATTGACTTTCAAGGTTTGTATCGTGCAGTTTATTTAATTATATCTATTTTATTCAGTTTCTTTGCTTGTTTTCTTCCGGTCGCTTTTTTTTATAAAATGACAGAATAGTCAGAATTTGGTAAAAAGGTGCAATGCGTTTCGAATTGGTGCAAAGGTTTATTCTAGCGAAAAAAATATTTTGGGGTTAGGTGCACTTTAAGTCATGATAGCTGATGATAGTTCCAGTTATCATGTGCGTGTGAACACGAACTACCATGCACTAAAACCAACTATTACGCAGTTTGGACGTGAAAGTTGACGATAGTTTTTGCCAACTGTCATCCAGTATTATGGACCGTGTGATCGCAATACGTGATGTCAATGATAGTGAACGAGATTTGAGATCAGCAAACTATTATCAACTATCATGACCGTTTGATCGGGCTTTAGTATTGCATTGTGCATCCGAATAATTATTTTATGCGTGATAAGCTCGCACGACAGCGCACGCATGTGAAGAAAATGACGGCTTTTTACTTTACGGCTTACTCCTGTACCTCGCGAGAAAATCGTCGTTGTCTCGTAAAAGAGTGTTGTGACCTATCAATTTTTCCTCCTTTTCTGAGTCTAGCAATCACCCACAAAAAAATAATTTTTGTTACAGAAAAATAATTATCAATGGAAACGTGAACTTTCTGAAAATATATTGTGGTCTTGAGATTCACTGCATATGAGTAACAAGTGTGCCCTTCTAATATGAAACACCTAATCGGTATCCGGGAGGTCATGTGTTAGAATCCTGTCGGGACTCAGAATATTCTTTGTCCCATGCTTGTGTCATAACTGATCATTTCATCTTCATCATTTATTCACCGAGCTGAAAATTTGCCATCTATCATATTTATCGCACATATGTTGTTTAGACATTTGCTGATCCTAGCAGTATGCACCAAGATTCTCATCTGTCTGTAGCTCAGTTGGTTAGAGCACCTGACCTGTATCTGGGAGGCCATGGGTTCGAATCAGATGGTTTCTTTGTCCCGCGCTCGTGTCATAGTGAACATTTCATTCTTGACAAAAGATTTGAAGTTAATCCAGTTTTGTTTTCCCATTTCCTTTACGTGTTTCTTTTGCGTGACTCGCATTGCCGAGTGGTTTTTTTGGTAATTGCCCAAACCCCCTCCCCCTCAAAACACTAATGGTTCGTCCCTAATCCAGTTTTGTTTTACCGTTTCACAGAGGACATCAGTCACGAGGATCTCATTATAGACGTAGACAGCCCTTTAGCGAGGCAGCTGCACAAGAAATGGGAGAAGAGTGTCCAGGTACCCACTCACGCGTGTGCAGTGTTGTCTCTTGTCTTCATTCAGTTCTGTCCGATCTTTTCAACCTTATAAGACTATGCTTTCACGTCTGCAATTTATTAAGACCTCCGCGTAACTCATGGTTCTGGAAAGATACAAGCCATCACGCTGGCAGCGACCTTCCTCAGTGATTCTTATGTTAACTCCGTTGAGTATTTAGTCGTGAAACCAGTTGCGTTTACCTGGGTTTTTGAATCATTCAGTGTTGATTTTAAGCCTTGAAATTCTCTTTTGGTTTCAGATAAGAAAGGGTATTTCTCCTGTCAAAGGAGGTAAGAGTTGTCCTTTTGTTTGAGCACTTCATGTGTGCGTCTTCTTCAGTACTTTCAAGATGACATATCGTGGACTTAGATGAAGAAACAGTGTCCATGTTGGGATACAGGGGAGCCCCATTCATGTAGTCACCAACGGCCGAGCCAAAAACAAAAATTGGACCATATTAACGGCTGTTTTAATCAGGTTGTCCGTAAGGTAAGGCTCTGCTGTTATCGCGGATAAAAATATTTCCTTTTTAACACAACCTCAACCCTAACAGAATTGCAGGTTTCTTTTTCTGAACAAGAACTTTGCAGCATTTTACCGAAGTCCGAGATTCGCTTGACAACGTAAACCTGTCATTTTCAATTTCTATTTTTCTATCCTTGTTAATCCTGTGTTAATTATCTTTAGCTATCCTCACTTCGTAACGGTTTCTTGACATTTGGCAAGAGCTGTGCTACAAAAAACCCTCTCCAAATCCAATCCATGCGCATTATTGATAAGTTTTCTGTAAAACTGGTACTTTCCGTAATGTACTTCTTAGGCAGTCCACAGAGAGCAAGAAGACAGACTGGCAATGATTCAAGCCAACTTAGTCGTGGCCAGGCTCCTTTAAACAGTCAACGGTCACCTTCACGTTTGCGGAATGGACCCCAAGCAGGTATTTTAGATACTTAGAACATTCATCCTCGGAGACAGGGCCTGGAGCAGTTAGTGGGCCGACAAGCTGGCTGCTTTGAACTGGCTTTATGCTTCATATTAGAACACACGAAAAGGATTTTTTGACTCGATCCCTTTGGGCTCCTCGCTTGCGTTCCAAGTTTTCTTCACCAGTTTTTTTTCTTGCTGTTTCAGGGAATTTGAGAGAAATCATGGATGAACAACTTGCCCTAGAGCTGAGTAGAAATGTAGGTGTAGCCGCTATCATTTTGAATTTTCAATTATTAAAAAAAAAAACAATGACCTATTTGTGTCAAGCTTAGTTTAATTCCAACTTTGTTATCAAGGTCCCTGATGTAACCGAGCAAGACATAGCTACCAAGCTGAAGAGGCAGAAGTTTTATGAAATGTTCCCCGGTGTTGATCCTGTGGCTTTAGAAGAAGTGTTTGAAGCTAATCGGTGAGTTTCATGGCTGATGAGTTTAAAACCCGGGGTGACTCCCATATGAAAGAGGCGGGGAGGGATAGATCGCCAACACAGTATGATTTGCTCACATGCACCCCTAAATGATATCTTGTGGGCTAAAACTATTTGTTGTTCTTTCCTGAACATCGTAAGCAAGAACAACGAGCGAAACAACGAGCAACCCTGGCCCTTCATATCGGAGTGCCACCCCCCGGGTTGGGGGTGGGGGGGGGGGGGTGGGGTGTTTAAAAAGCATCCTGACAATTTAAACCATTTGCAAAATTATAGCCAGTGACAGAATAATCAAGAACGCGGCCAGCGCGCTGTGTATGTTCAGAAGTAGTGGTACGACTTAGGCTTTCTGAAAGTCGTTCGCTTCTCGCGCTGCTCGGTCGTGTGCTTGATTCATGGCCGTCTGGGTATCATGACTTTGCTGTCAGAAAAATACAATAATAGAATAATAATGCAATTTTCGGATGATTGTCGCAGTACTATCACATGCAGCCAATCACAAGAAAGGAAAATAAATTATTAAAAAATCAGAACTCAAAGCAACTTTCGATTATCATTTGAAAACCCACCGGAAAGTCTCTATTTACTGCTTTTGTTTTCCAGTTATGAACTGGCCCCATCAGTAGAAGCTGTCAAGGCGTCTTGTAATTTGCTGGAAACCCCCAGTACAGTTGTAGCAAGTGGATTTAGCGGCCGAGTAGCGAATCAAGAGGAAACCATGAGAAAGGTATAGTGCGTGATGCGTGATAAAGGTATGGTGCGTGATGCGTGACAAAGGTATAGTTGGTGATGCGTGACATATTAAGACAAGCACAACTTCCTCATGTCACACACATGTAACTGTCACAAACTGAGCGTGATTAAACTCTCAGTCTTTTGGCGTTATGAATTTTTCCTTTTTTCAATGCTAGGAAGCAGAAGAGGACTGGAGTTGGTTAGATTTGGATGGTAAGTGAAGAAGGAAACAATAAATTTCGAATAACGTCTTTAGCCTAACTCCCGGGTTACTCTCGGGCGATGGAGACTGAAGTTATTTCAGGTTAGTTTTCATTTGGAGCGAGAGAGTTCGTTGGAATTGTCGAACAAGGAAGCAAGTGGGAGCGAAACTTTATATGTCTTTACACAGATTGGGTAAATTTAGTTTCGCTAGGATCTCGTTCAGTGATATCGTTATGACAATTTTGTCTTCTCCAGCTTCCTCTCAACCAAGATCGGACGAGGACTCGTTCCAGACCCTAGAGGAGCCGAGGTATCTAGACTATCGCGCAGAAGCGTTTCAACATTACAAGCTGAGAGATGATTGTTTTAAGAAAGCCGCGCTGGCTTTTTCCAATAAACAAGGACAGCTGGCACAGTTTTACGCGCAACAGGTAACTGTGGAATGCTGACCTTGGCATTGAAATAAATTCATGAAGATGTTTACTTGATAATTACCGGTACATTGTTCGTAGCTAGTCTGACGCAGCGCTTTCGTTTCGTCCCCGCCAAGGGACTCTTAAGAGACTTTTCTGCTTTGCAAACACGTTGAGCATCGCGTTACTTGGCAACGAAAGCGCTACGTCAGACTAGCCACGAACAAGTAATTAATACAATTAATTAATACAGGCAATTTATCTCGTTTATTTGTGCGGTCGGGAATCCTTATGCGATATTAGGCCAGATTGCTGTCCAGGCCAGATTGCCAAGCAGAACAGTCTCTGAAGAGTCCTTTGCCCGGGACGAAACGAAAGCGCTGCGTCAGACTAGTCGCAAGCAAAGTAATTATCATCAAGAAACTGTCAACTTTTATTGAAGTTTTTTACACCAGGCGCACTTTTCGAGTATTTGGCGTTTTCACTTTGACAGCCCGTTTCTTTTTCGTTTAGCGTGCTGTTTACGCACTGCAAAATAGCAAATACAAACTGAAGAACCTCGAAAATCTATACCCTATCCTGCGGCACATGCCCATATAGCCCATATATGGGAATACAAAAGTATTCTGTGGTTTTCTATTGGGCGATCTTTGCTGACGTAATGTTTACATTTTTACTCCTTTGCATACGAGTTTACTTTAATAGAGAAAGCATCGTGCTAGATACAAATTAACTCTAGATATTTAAAGAGCTTGTAAAAGTTTGTAATTGGCGAAATCTTCAAATCTTTACGTTTCAGAGTGGTAAAAGCGCTAATGACCCACACAGTCTTTGTAAAATTTTGAATTTCAAGACCCGCGCCACAGAAAAGTTATTTAATTCGTCGGGTTCACATTTTATAGCGAGAGTTAATTGTGCCATGTTGTTCCAATATTGAGAAGTGATATTTTTGTGTCTCGATCAGAAACTTAAGCACTTATACTATCGAGTCAACTATGATAAACAAAGATTCCACTCTCAAAGTGTAACCCAATTCAGTTTTTATGTTTTTTTTGTAATTTTTTTTTGTAATAACCTTTAGTACAGACTTGTATTTCTTCTACGTTGAACAAAATAAACTCAATGTCAAAATTAGGCGCCAAGGCAATGCAAAAAGCGGTTAAAATTAAAGGTTTCTTACCTATATACTTTGACATTGGTCTTGTAACTAACCTTTTTAGCTTTGTCTTCAGTTATTGCTTCACTGGACACACACTCGGAAAATAGGATTTTGTCTTTATTTTTTGTTTCCTTCCTTTCAGGGTCATTTGCACACCGAGAAAATCAAAGAAGCAAATGCCAGAGCAGCGGCTTTAATTCTGGATCAAAAGTAAGAAAAACAAACTTAATATATGCCATGTGTTTATGCCTTTTTGCCATCGCCAGCGTTCCCAATCTTAACAAGAGGCCGAGTCTCATTTAATGACAAGTTGATCAAGACAATTGCAATTTATATCGTCTATGGTGAACTTTAAGGGGCGTTGTCACGTCATTGTAGCGTTACTTTAAAAGCTAAAACCTGTCTATGCATCGTTGAGAACTTAATAACAATGGTTTAGTTTTGTTCCCAAAGAGTACAGTACTACACTGAAACTGTAAACTCTGATGTTTTTACGCATGAATAGGATGGAAATGGATTGCAAATTTTAAAAAAATGGCCTATTTGTTTCAAATTGTTAAAGCTATGTGATGAAAACAGCACCCAAAAATATTATGGTTCACTTCCCCTGCTAAAATTTCATTCGATTTCGCTGTGGTGATTCTACAGGTCGGAGCAGTTTGTGCGCCGGATAACAGGCAAAAGGCAAAGAAAACAGCAAAATCCTCGTGCCAGTGCCCCTTTAAAATATGGTGTAATGGAAAACCTACAAACTTAAACTAAAATAACGACTGTGTAGATCCCTAGAGACCATGTAAATTTCAGAAAGTTTTTTTTAAGTTCCTTGCTGTCGGATTCGACACACTTGACTATTTTGCGGCACATTGCGCCGTTTCCAAAAACTTGATCTAGTCTATAATCAGTTGCAGTAATAAATAAATAAATATAATCTATTTCATCAGATTCACTATGCTTAGCTCTAATTGCATAACGTGCTTTTGCTAAATGTGCCGGTAATATTTTGTTTTGTTTTCAGAAATGAGTCAACAGACGAGAACACAATTGATTTACATGGTCTGCACGTAACAGAGGCAATTGAAGCTCTTGAAAGCTTGCTGATTGAGAGAACTGGTACGTTCAGTCCGTTTGTAAGGTAAAAGGTAGTCTCCGAGCGACCCTCATGGTCCATCAGGCCACTGTAGCATGAAGCGACAAGGAGTATTTCTGACCAATTCTACCCATTTCTGGGCCCGCCTTCTTTTAAATTGAACATGATAAAATACTTAGAAACTTAACGAATTCCTTGAGTAATGTAGTACGGTCATGCACAAATTGTTTTTCATACATGTAACTTGCACTGTATACTTACAATACGGATTACTTTCACTACAACAGTGATATATCCTCACTGCATTCCCATTGCCACATCACGGTAAACTAAGTTATGGGAGGAGTCCGCGTCTATCGTGGCGGCTAAGGTATGCAGCGGGTAAACAGGGCAGCCCGCGTCATCCTGCACCAGGGGAGGAGGGCGGGGCGACAAACTTTCTCTAGCGGAAACCCGGCTAAATGCCAAGCAGCGAGGCAAAAACTGGGAATTTAAACGATCAGACCGCAAGGCATGATGCCCGAGCCGAGGAACACAAGCATGGTGGAATTCGAAGGATAGCAACCAAGGGCGCGTTCCATTGGACCGAAATTTCCGCTTGCCGAAAGCAACGGTATTTTCCACTTGAACGAACCGGTCACGTCAAAATGGCGCGTTTGTTGTCCGACTCTTCCTTGTTACTCAAGGATTTTACAAGTTAACAGAAAATATCCTGCAGAACAACGAGGGCAGAGTAAAACCAGCGAGCTGCTTCAAAAGGAGAAGTAAGCTTGCCTTTATTTAGAATTATTTTGAGCGCAATCGTTGGAAATATGGGAAAACATACGAACTTCTCGAGAGCTTTATGAGCTCTATCCGGCAGCTTGAGAAACGAAGCTGAGTGGAAATGTTCAATGGAACAGAAAATTTCCGGAATTTCCAATTTTCCGGAAAAATGGACAACCTCGAGAGGTTGACCGACATTTTCGAAATGAATTTCCGGAAATTTTTTGTTCCATTCGATTTTGAACCGGAATTTTCGGAAATTTTGGTAGAATAGAACGCGCCCCAAATTCCGCGATGCGCTAATTATGTATGCAGTGAGAATAGCAGTAAGCGACATTTAGCTGATCTCACGGTAATTAAACTTCACGCAAGCGAAAGCGCTTTAAAGTCGCGTCAAAACAACTGTCTACGTTGTAGCAAGACTAGATGTCCAAAGAAACAACCTCTGTAATACGAAGCGAGGCCATCACCACTGAGTAAGCGCGTCAAATTGAGGCCAATAATGAAAGCGAGGCAAATGTGCGTCCTTATCAGAAACAGAATTCTTGATTGATTTTGCCTGTTAATGCACAACACGAGATTAGGCTTGGTTCTCCTGATGTCGAACGCAACAAATTAAATGATATTTTTTCCTTCTGATTCATTGAAAAAGAAATTAGTTCGTTTACACTGAAAAATCGAAGCGAGGATATTGGAAAAGAATGTCTTGTAGGTAGGAAAGTGCACAACTGTGTTAAAGATTTATAATTTGGTTTTATCAACTGGGTTGATGATGTCAATTGGCCACCGTAAAGAGATTCAAGAGCTGACGTTTCGAGCGTTAGCCCTTCGTCGGAGCGAATGGATTCGCTCCGACGAAGGGCTAACGCTCGAAACGTCAACAATTGAATCTCTTTACGGTGGCCAAGTGACATTATCAACCCAGTTGATAAAACCAAATTATATTGTTATACTTCCCACCGACGCAGCACCACAGTTTCTTTAGAAACTTACCCCCTCTATTCATGTGTTAAAGATTTGCGTCTTTCCCAGATCCTCGGGGAGGTCAGGCCAGGCAAGGTTGCAAGGCTATCTCCGTGGTAACCGGAAGAGGAAATCACAGTCGTGGAGGAAAGGCTCGAATAAAACCTGCTATCTTAGAATACCTCAAGAAACACAACTATAGGTGAGATTTAGCTCTTCAGGTGGCTGAAAGCAGTTTGTGAGATTTGAGTACCTGCACTTCGTCATGATGTCACAATTAAATCCTAACAGCTGATGAGCCCATATTTGGCATACTATGCAATACCGTTGAAGTCTATTTGTGAAGTTGTTTTAGTGGGCTGTTTCCATGGCAAAGGAAGAGATCAAAGGCGACCTAAAAAATCTATTTTTTTTTCCATTTTGTGGAAAATCCATTCATTAGATTTTTTTGTGGCAATAAATTGTGAAACATTCGCTGGGCAAGCAAAATTATTTCTGAAATAATGCGGGAATATATATTCTTGGATTTGCGACCAAACAGGGGAACATTCTAAGAACATTGAGATTGGCAAATATTTCGCAACAGTGCTTCCAGTTTGGAAGTGATTTTGATTTGAGATTTTGTACCCTACCTTTGCTGATTTAAATGTTTTTGACGCTCCTTTCTTTTCTATCCTTCCACAGGTTTACTGAACCGCATCCTGGCCTGGTTAAAGTTTACCTGTAGCTCTCTTGTTTCGTGTATTTTTTACTCTCACATTGTGGGGAGCAAGTCCGTGTTGTTTTTTAGCAAATCTTCTTTGAAACATTCGTAAAATTCCCGAGTTTTGTATTACCCAATCAAAGAATAGCACGAGCAGTCGAGAGTACTCCGACAGTTGACATGGCGCGATCCGTTGCTTTGCAACCTCAAGACGAAAACTGCGGGTATAGTCCAGTATCGGAGGCCAGAATTTCCCATCAACTGGTGGCACCTTTTTCCTGACTTTTTAAGACAAAATAAAACAACACTTGTAAACTATAGTAATCAATCAGAAATCTAAGCCAATGTGGTGAGCTTTTTTATTTCTCTGAAACTTTTACCGGCCGGCCGGCGAATAATTAAGAAAGAATTTAATTGTTTATTCCAAGGGTTTGCTTGCCTCAGATAACTGATTTTAAGTAGGTTTTTGTAATTTAAATACATGGTATGTCAACTAGTCACGCCAAAAGTAATTTCATTGTTATTCCTTTTAAAATAATGAAATTTACAGCACATTAAGGATGTGCGGATTTTGTCTGAAGCCATCTGAATTTTTCGAAATAGTCCGTATGCAGTGCTGTGTATTATTTTAGAAATTCATCGTGTTTTATTCCAGATGGTTCTCTTGTAGGACAATCTTTGCTGACGACAGGCATCATGCTTGATATGAATCAGGGGTTTCAATAAAATTTGAAGTAGGCAACTGCTTTGAGTAGAGTAGCCAACTGTTTTTTTAATAATCTTTCTATTAATTCCTTCAATCTTGGGAAAAAGTAGCCGACATTTCTAAGCAAAGTAGAGCAAAGTAGCCGACACTTTTCGTTGGCTGTCGGTGCTCATTGAAAGCACTGATGAATTGACTTCAAACATTTAAATGGCCGTTTCACACTAGAGACGAACAAATCGTCTGGACGGACAAATCGTCTGACGATTTGTTCATCTTTGTTCATCTGATGTGAATTTAGGTCGTACTTTAGTTGACTTGTTCGTCTGGATGGACAAATCGTCTTCTAAAAATCGTCTTCATAGACAGACAAATTCAGATGGTTTGTTCGTCCCGTTTTCACACTAAGACGACTTGTCCGTCCAGACGATTTGTTCCTAGAAGACGAAGTACGACCTAAATTCACATCAGATGAACAAATCGTAAGACCGGCCATTTGTCTGTCCAGACGATTTGTTCGTCTCTAGTGTGAAAACGACCAATGGCTTGTGAAACTTAGTAATTGGTGAAATCTTTAGCTATTTAGGTGTAACACTGAAGGAGGTATTTGCTTTCAAAAAGTGAAAAATTTCTGGGTGGCGAAAGCGCTAATGAGCCCATACATTCTTTGTAAGATTCTGAGTTTTGAAATCCGCGTTACACAAAAGTTATAAAGTGTAACGGGCTCAAATTCGTCGGGACAGTTAAACGTGTCATGCTCTTGAAATATTCAGAGCTGGTATTTTTGTTGCTCGATCAAAAACTGATGCCCTTATGCTAATGAGAAAAATGTTGTAAACAAAACTTCGCCTATAGTTGAGCTATGCTCGCCTTGAAAAAGAATAATTACCGTTCTGGATCATTCTCGTCCCCATAGCTCTTTTCGTTTCTCTTAGCCGGCAGGGCCTTGGCACGAAAAACCACGGGCTCTGGGTACATACGATTTTCAAAAAAATTCAAATTTTCTTTATTGGCTGTTGAGAACAAAGAAATCTTAAACGGAAGTGAAAATGTTCGCCGGCCGCCTTATTACAACACACAACATGTAGAACCATCAATGCTATATACATGAAGTCCGGAAGTCCTAGAATCTCGGACTTGAAATCGTATGTCTCCAGAGCCCTTCGTTTTTCGTGCCAAGGCCCTGCCGGCTAAGAGGAACGAAAAGGGCTATGGGGACGAGAATGGTTCTGGATATGCCTAAATTTCATGCCAGTGACTAATCTCGTACCCAGATCTCCCACGAATAAGCGGAAGGGGGATCTGACAATCTTCGATTTTGAGCATGCGCATGTTCGTCTACAAAAAATGGATTTTGAGGGCGCTCTTCGAGCTGTTCTTCGATATAGAGGTCAAGAAAACTTTGCAGTTAAGGGGGGAGAACCCTAACTACAAAACGGTTGCTGCAGATGACTTCTAACCATCATTTCATGGGTTCCCTTTCAATCCTGGGATTAGTTTTTTGCCGTGCTTGTTCTATTGGAATATAATTTGGTTTTATCAACTGGGTTGATAATGTGAATTGGCCACCGTAAAGAGATTCAAAGATTCATTATCAACCCAGTTGATAAAACCAAATTATATTGTTATACTTCCCACCGACGCAGCACCACAGTTTCTTTAGAAACTTACCCCCTCTATTCATTTGTTCTATTGGAGGCTGCTTTCACTTTTGCCAGCTTTGACCATAATATTGGAAAGTCACGTGACCAGAACACAAAAACGCTGAAAACTCTCACAGATTACATCTTTCTCGAATGAAACTAAAGCCAGTGGATAGAGTACATTCAGATGCAAAATCTGCTGTATCGATTTTTTGAAATTCACAATATTGCAAAAGTTATGACGTCACAAAAATTTTATGACGTGATAGCTTTTTAACTAATGGTAATCTGCACAAATCCTACGACAGATTTTGCATCTGAGTGCACTCTATCCATTGGTTTTGGTTTCATTCGAGAAAGATGTAAGCTGTGCGAGTTTTAAGCGTTTATGTGTTCTGGTCACGTGACTTTCCAAATATGGTCAAAACTGCCAGAAGTGAAGTGAGCCTCCAATAGAACAAGCATGACAAAAAACTAATCCCAGGATTGTAAGGGAACCCAAGATATGATGGTTAGAAGTCATTTATAGCAACCATTTTGTAGTTAGGGGTCTCTCCCCTTCTTTGTTTGATAAAGCCCGCAGTCCGTCAGCATATAATGCAGGGCTATTTCAGTGATTTTCAGCGCTCGTCGGACTATTTCCTTGCTTTTCTTACTTGCTGTCGCTCTCGTTTAAGATTTTCCAGAGTCGCCAAAATATAACTTTTTCCAGTGGCCGTCCCACTATACAACCGAAATTTGGTGTATCCATGATGTCGAAATGCCTCCCTTGCCTTGCCGCGAAAGATAAAATACCGCGAAAACTCGCTATCCTGAAAAGACCAACCACGCTTTAGGTTTTCTCACAGCAGGCCTTTTCAGACAAGCCAATAAAAAATGGCGTAGTATCGACCTTTCCCAGATATATCTCAGTGTTCGGCGCAAGACAGAGCGGGATTTGGGTACGAGATTAGCCAGTGACTGATATCCTCGCACGAGTTTTCTGTGAGATACTGAAGTTGGGTTCCCTGTATTGACTAGTTAACAATTAGATTACGAGCTCGATATTTCTATCCGCGCGTTGTCGTCGATGAGGGTGAAGCCAATCAGAGATCAACATTCGTGATAGAACGCTTGTAGATTTAAACTTCTTGCTCTTAGAAAGATCGGGCTAGAAGTGGTATTGATAATTTAATTGCTCACAGAAAAGGCGGGACTGTTGAGAAGAACCGAATCACCTGCAATTGCGATAGGAGAAAAGGCCTGGCCTGTGACTCTAGCTGCTCGGTCCACCACGCCAAAACGGCGGTTCTGCAAGCGCTTTAGAATGTTTAAGCGCTTTACAAATTAATTTAATTTGAAGGCATTTCAACCCTTTGGATTTTTTCGCGCCACGAAGGTCAATTCAATTATGCATGTGGTTGATGGATCAATTTTATTGATCTTCAAGTGACACTGGTACCTTCAAAATTTAACGTAATAAAAGTTAAGTTGGAGCTTTGTTGGAAAACCACAAAAAAAAACCCCGTAAACTATCAGAGTGTGGGTTGGAAATAGAACACGTGGGCTTGATTTCAACGACTTCTTGGAGGCCTTTGTTTCCGTGATCAGATCTCGACAGGATTCCAATTATCCGTACATTGCTTTGCTTCTCTGTATTTCCAAGTTGTTTATTAATCGGTTGACATTTCAAGTTTTTGACGTACGTACACACAGAAATACTCGGTGGCGTGACGTCATTGCGATCAGAATCGTTCTTATATGAAGCATCTTACTTGTCCCAAAATGGAAAAATGACTAAATTAAATGAAACTATATTTTTGTGGTACAAATTGGATCTTCAGTATAACCTAGCTGAATTTCCTCAATGGTATCTTGCCGATGTTTCACTATCTTCTTGGTTTGCAAGGGGGCTAATGAGACAAGATACCCCACGATGCAAAATAGAATCAATCGCCTTCATTTAATGAAAGGAAAGAAGCTTGTTTTGGCAAGGCTTAATTCATCTGTAAATAAAATTCTGTAGATACCGTACAAAGATAAAAGTTACCCGTCGGGAATTCGGTTATAAACCGGCAGAGAATGAAACCTGTGGGAGTAAAATTGTATACTCATACGTCAGTTGCAGCTCTGCTATACTGACCGCCTGTGAAGATATTATTGTTATTAGAGGGTAGAAATACTTATTTTTATTTTATTGTGAAATTTGGCTGTGATTTAATGCAGAAATTGTCGCATTCTCTCGAATTTACTCATCGACTTTTACAATAATATCTTTTGATATTCGGGATTTATAGTTTAGGCTCTATATTTTATATCTCCTTTTTTGTTGTCAGCCAATTTGATAACAGTAGAGTTTCGATAAGTTACCTCCTGTGATTTGCTATTGAAAGTCACGAAAGCTAGGGACCTGTATTTTATTTTTAACTGTTGAATCTTAACGTTGTTTTTATTCTGTATTTTCCCTGTTTTACGCGTTTATTCAATCAGTTCTACACAATAAAGAAATGGTTTTGCCTCAAGGGTTACCATTTTCGAAAACTTGACGTCAAAGATAAGGGTTTTGTTTAATTTTATTTTTCACCTTTATAAAAGCAATTTGCTATTTTAAATAACCAATATACTATGATCTTTGCCTCGAGGCAGGGCCAACAACGGTATATGATATGGTCTTTCCCTGGTACACTCGCCGTTGCAATCTCTCGAAAAACAGTGAAACTGAATATCTGTGTAAATACACACAGATTCATTGCAGTAGAATTTTGCACACGCCAAATGTAACGTTGCCTCGTCAAGTGGGATTGTTTTCTATTTCTATGGTCTTTTAAAACAATGATTAAAAAGAAAAAAACTCAACAGAATGAATTCATTCCTAGTTAGTCCGGTTTGCGGTTTAAAAGGCAGAAAGGCGTGTAAGTGTGAAACCGTGAAGTACAACGAATCATGACTTCAGCAACTGAGTCGCGGGAAAAATTTGTAGACAAATGTCAGGAAAGCAGAAAACGTGACTGCTTGTTTTCGAACAAATCCCCACTCGTCAAATAGACTCTTGTTGATACGACAAGTAGTTTATAGTTTGCGTTTAAAATATGCGTAGGCTTAGTGACCACCTCTCTGTTTCGACCAGGTAGTTCCTTGTAAGGAAAGTTTTCCTTTTCTATGAAGTAGGAAAACTTTACGAAATTTTTATTTCAGTTCGCTCTAAATGAACGGAAAAAGAAATTTCGATGCTCGCATTTATAGCGTGCTTAGTGGTGAAGAATATACAAGAGAGATTTAATGTCATGCTTCAAGTGATACAAACAATGGTGTGTTCATTAGGTTTTGTGGGACGAATGAATTAGCAGATTCACAACTTCAATTAGTCTGTGAGAGCTCTCCGCCCTTTGATTAAATAAATCTCTTTTAGCAAAGAACCAAGTTGTTAACGAAGTCTTTTAAAAACGTCCTTTTGTTGGCTTTTTGGCACATGACGCGCCTGTATAGTGACATTTGACCGTGTGGAGTATATTGTTAGAGTTTTACTGATATGTTTTGGCTTCTCGTGCACGTGGAAAGCTTTTAGTCATCAGCTCTCGTGTACTTTGCCGTAATTTTGCAGGCTGTATTCGCTTTCACACTTGTGTTCTTGAGTGATCCAATGATAATATCAAGCTATATTTCCTTCGGGCAAATCTTGTGTTTCCTGTAACATGTTAAGTTACAGGGTTTTCTTGAGTCCAGCGAAGGGATTAGAACGTGCAGCACAAAATTTCAGTTCTCCGCCCCCCGATAGTTTCATTGTTTCCGCCTACTCGTCACCTTTTCTTTCTACGCGATTTCTTTCTCGAGATTGTCTGTTATAATTTCCTGTTTGGAGTCATTATGAAGACGTTGCCCGCCTTTTCACTGATTTTTGATTACGACTTGTCCAACAACGGAGATCGTTAAGAATCTGAAAGCGCTTTCGTAGGTGTCAATTGCATGATTCATGCATTGCAGTGGCGTGAAAAGAGTACTATAATTAATACGAACCTCTCCGCAGCACGCTACAAAGGGAGAGCCAATCTCATTGACACGAAACAAAGGAACGGAACTTTTTGTTTTCTAAACGGAAACAACGCCTGCTGCGTTTTTCACTCGAGTTCTTGTCTTATCTTTCTGCAACAAGGATTTAAGTGCTGCTTGCTGCACATCGCAGTCGATCGGGAGTGCTGCAACACTGCTCAAACAAGCTCGGCAGTGTAAAAGCATTTCTGTCAAAAAAAAAACAAGAAACAACGTGATAGAAAATCAATTCGCACGTCGAGCTGTCAAGTGACTTTTTAAAACTGTGCACTGTTAAGTGGCTGTAAATGCGATTTACATGTACCCGCTAAGGGAATTTGACACGTACTCTGTCACTTTCGGTTTCCTCGATTGAACTTCGGCACTGCTCAATTCCTACTAGGAAATTTTGCCGCTCTTATTCTATAAACTTCAGGTAAGTCCTCTTTTGAGATTATTTCACTTTTTCTCGGGTTAGTTTCATTTTCTTTTTGCTTTTCTATCAACGATTTACTCAGTTTGTCGAGTCTAATATCATTAATTTTTTTTAATTCATCGTTCTACTAGTGAGAAAGTTACATTCCTTTGATATTGGAACTTTCTTGAGTCCAGCATAAAACGACAGTCAATTCAGCAAACTCATTTTATTTGCCTCACCCTGGCTTTAGAACATGTTCTTTTCAAGTGCAATGCGACTTGGAATTCTCGTGGCTATTCTCGTTCTGTCGAACGCTTCCCTACACCTTGCAGATCGCCCATCCGGTGCAAAAGGAATGTTGAACACGTCTCAAAAACCTCAACCAAGAAAACCAAGGCCCACGACTTCTACAATCAACTATGCGGGATGTGAAGGACCGAGTGTACCGATCTTGCCTCCAAGTTTCACATATCCTGGGATGCTGTGGTCTGCGCGAGCGCTGATGTTTTTGCAGATTTTAGACGACGGAACTGTTAACAGTACTGAATTCAATCAATATGGTAAGCGTTATGGTTTTATTTGATAATTTTTCCTTATGCAATTTCTAGCTCTGCCCATTCATTCAGTAGTTTCTACGGTTCAGCACCCTTTCGACTGAATTCTATAACCGCGATGCACGCAAAGTACAAAACCAGCGCGCGGGTTGAGGTGTGATAAGGCTGCGCAATTAAAAATTGTGCGTTTTGATAACTTGAACGGGTCTTTGAATAGAAGTTAAGTCAATTTCAGCCATACTCGTGCGCCTTTAGGCGTGTGCGATTAATCATTTAAGCACGGTTATTAGAAAATGTTTTGTACAGTTTGGTTCTCCTTGAGTGTTTCAGTGTGTTGACATGTTTATCATGGTCCTAGGGGTTATTGGTTCAACTTTGAAATACATCTTCGCTGGGGAGCTTAGCACTTACGCAGATCTCTCGGCATGGTGCCCAGCGTGTCACCAGCTCACCCAGAGAGAAATAAAGAAACAAACGCTTGGAAGACTCTAATAGCGCCCTTAAGCAAGTCAATTGCATCATTTGTTCCATCTTCATTTAGTTCAAGTCAATTTATTTTCTAACTTGAGTGACAAAACCGTTAGCTGTTGAATATAATGCCATTCACGATCAGCCCTTATCCCTGCGCAACTGGGTGAATTGTCGACACATATTTAGAAAGTCAGTCAGAGAGGTGCAAGCCGTGAAAACAAACAGATATTTGTCGGCTTTCCGCCACAATCTAATCTACAATATATCAAACTCTCTGTCGGCTTTGTTACCTTCGTTTGTTAATGTCCCTTTACAAGTAAACAATTTTAATGTGTTTAAATGTTAATTTCGATTATTCGGCGCAGCGCCACAAGCCATGTACTCGGAGAAATATGGGTCCCAGCATAGTTCTTCCGGATGCTTAGCGGAAGACGGCGTGATGGAGTCACAATGCATTAACCGCAAGTCGAGTTTTGCATCGTTTTATATCATTAAAAGGTTTATTACGTTTTAAAACGATTAGGAATCGAAGCAAGTATCTTTTCGCGTCTCATTAGATGGTCTTCCGGTTTGTTATATAGTTAAGTTGATGGGTTTTCCTGTGACACTTTGATGAGTTAGGCAACAGTCGGTCTCCCATCCTAAACCTAAAAGGATGCTTTTAAAAGGCCGCCGAGACTAATATCCAAACTGAATTAAATGACCCACTCGTTTGAGTTTCAGATCAATAGATTTCACTGCCGCCTGCCGTCAAAATGTTTTTCTCAGTGCATCTTTGCGGGAAGGCATCTCCCTCAATCTAAATTCGTTGTAACCTGTGATTCTAAAATAACCCCAACCTCGTTCCCAGGGTCTCTCATCAAACCCTGGGAACGAGGTTGAACTAACTCGCCCCTAAAATGGTTTTTTATTTGCAACGAATCAGTGATATTAGTAGAAAGCTACGCTATGCCTTTCGATTACTTTAATTTCTTTTAATCATTTGAGACGGTATTAAAACGTCATTAAGTAAATCTGGAAGAATTTGTACACTAGTTTCGACAGTCCGAACTCAAAATCACCTGAAAACAGGCTTGAACTGAACAAGTATAGTAAAGATATGCGCCTTGACAACTCACTTATTGCAATAATATAACTAGTAAAACTCGATGGAAAAGGGAGGTCGTTTCTGTATTGTGCCACTTGCACTACGATATATGAGATCTCCTGGAGATATTTATCGAAAGGTATTGGATTTTATGTCGAAGTTCAAGTTGAAGGGTACCCGCAAAGACAGCTCAAGATATACTTTAATTCGATTTCTAGGGAAATTTAATCACAGCAGCGCGACTGTGCAAAAATACGTTTTTGTAGCAATTTGGCCTCTTCTGGAATCTTATGAAATAAGAAATAGCTCCCTGTTTTGAATAATGCTAGTAAGAATATTGTTCCATAACAGTAAAGAATTATCACCATATTTGTTTGTCGTTGTTGACTGCTTCGGGCGGTTTCTGGTCGGAATATTGGCCTTAGAGGCCGACAAACGCTTTTAATGAGCGTTTATTTCCAGTTGCCCCTTGAAACTAAAGCAGCAGGATTCTATGCTGATGGCGTAAGTTTGTCCCTCGGGTGGGAATTTTGGCGCGCAACTGGCAACCAATCAGAGACACTGTACAGATCACGTCACCAGTAGTGAAATCTCAGACTTCCCTGCCGCTAACGAGACAAACCAAGTTTGTTTTCAGGTTAATATTTCGGAAACCACCTTGCAATGCGAAAACCTGTGGTTGACACCAACCCTATCTTTCCAAAGTAATTTCTGGGCAGTAATTTTCAACTAAAGCTGGTGTTGTTTGATTCACGTTACAGCAAAACTGAACATTCAAATTGTCAGTGAAAATGGATGCATGGTGCGAATACAAGGCGTAGCTAGTCAGCGGTATCTCGTCATGGGAGAAAATGGCTCCCTTGTTGCACTGGTGAGTATACTGATATTATCAATAGTTCCACATGACCGATATCTAATTTTCACCTTACAATACTGAGTGCGTTTCCCAGTAGAAAAGTGAGGAGAGCGAAGAAAATTATTGGCTTATGGACATTGCATCGATTTACTTGTAACCAAATTCTGAGAACTGACATCGTAGTCACCTAGCGATAGGAAATTTTGATATTGACAGTTGATTATCGTGATGCTCTCATTCACCTCCACTCTAACAAAGCAAATTACGTTATGAGTTGCTTTATGGGTTTTTTTTTTGTCAAACTTTCCCTATTCCCTGTATATCTCACAGGAACTTAAATATTGAAATTAAAATGGAGGTCGTCATTATTACGCAATTCTTGGTTTTCACGTGACGTCAGAAAAAACTAAAATTAAAATTTTTGAGTTTTCATCTTCATCAGGTAAAAGTCATTTTTAAACATATATCTGCTGACCAGTTTTCAGCTCGGTAGACGGCTTTGTTTTGAAAATAGAACAGTTTGAATTTCAGATTTTTCACAATGCGTGACATCGGCATTGTTTCTGGGTAACATGTTACGTGCGCGAAAATATCGATTCTCCTTATGTTATTGAGTTCTGAGTAACCGATATGTTGAGGGAAGGGTCTATGCGAATGTTTTCAAGTTTGACAACGAGAAGAAACGTTTTGAGAGAGCCAAAGTAAACTCCAGATGTTTCCACTGGTTTCCGGCCGCCATGTTGGAGTCCCTCAGAGGGGCTCCAACATGGCGTCTCCATACTAAACACTATAATTTTCAGTGATACGCTTTGCCGAATAACTCGAGTTCGGAATATCGCACATCCCCGAAACTTTGGCACGCTGTTTATTTATTACTCTTCTACGATATTTCAATTTCTTGACTCAATTTATTGAATGGTTAACGATTTTATTTCTTACGTCCGTGAAACTTGCGTGATACTTGCGTGACGTGAAAACCACCAATAGTTCTTAAAAGAGCGAGATGCAAATGAGTGTTGTAAAAACAAAGTAATTATTTTGGCCAATCACGAAGAACGCAAGCAATCCATTGATCCAATTCAATCAAAACTCGAAGTAATTACACGTAGCCGACACAAAGCGCGGGAAAACGTGAACGCACGTGTGTCTATTGGTTTTGGTCTTACTCCTTATTGGGTGAAAAAGTGGTGCGAAATTTTTAAACCAATCACTAAGCGTAGTAATGCAAAACCAAATCGATCAATTCGCTGATTACTTTTGACACTCAATTGAAAACTGCTCTATTCAACATTAACATGATGTATTCATGATTGCTTGCTAGATTCACATTTTTGACGCTTGTGTTTGTTTACACTGGAATTTGGTACATCTCTATTTAAAAGAAAAGAAAATCTTACTGAATTCAAAACAAGAGGGACATAGCGGTTACCGTATTCGTTTATGAAAAATGACGATTTACCTCGTTGGTGAGCTCCAGCTATATTATTCTTTAATTCTCGCGCTAATAACTGCGTGAAATGATAAGCAGTGAGGATCAAAATCCAGTACTTAAATCCTATTTTCTGTTTTTCCAGCCCGAGCCAGATCAAACGAAGTCCATTTTCACTGTCCAAATAGAGAATAACTTTTGGACTTTCAAAAACGGCAACTACTTCATCGCGTTAAAACAAGGAGGAAGCATAAAGAAGATGAAAGGCGATGAGAATGGACGAAGCCATCGAAGAAGCACTCGGTTTGTCTTGCTGCCGCGATATCCAAGAAAACGAAGATTTCCAGCACACTTTGCATCCATGAAACGAACAAGGTCAAATAACTTGAGATTGAAACTGTTCGGCGACTTACAACGGCGCTAGAAGGACAAAAAGTGACTGCCGAATTAGTTCATGAAACGTCAAAACTTTAGAACTCTACATTACGGCTTTGCAGGTTATTTTGAAACCTTTGAGGTGTAAAAACTCCCCTCCGTTTCCACTTTGATCTTCAAGTAAGCTCAAATTATACATTATTTAGATCTGACTAGATTAAATCTAGCTTCGTTCATTTGGCATATCTAGGAAAACCATTGTGTCTATACTGGTGCGTTCGTTTACGACGAAAAACGACAGAGCCTTGACAACAACACTGTATGAAATGCATGTAAAAAACATGTGAATATTCAGCTAGTTCAAAAGCAAGAGTACCTTTTCATTGAAGTTGTCGAAAAAGTTTGTTGTTTATGTCTTCGACAAAGGGGAACGCAACAAAGTTTCCTTTATTTGTAAAAATAACTATAGTTCATCTCATTGAGTTAGATGATGTAAATGATGTGTTTTATTTAAAACATAGTTGTAAAAACTAATCCCTTAATTAACCGTTATAATTATAACGATCGACATGTAAATAAATTAAATTATAACAAAACTTGCACTGTTCGAAATCCTTCGTGGCTTTAACTGCTTTCTCTTCCTTGCTTTATATTTCACTTGTTTTTCTTTTTTTAAGTTTTATGATTTCCCTAATTGATCTGCTATTTCTCGGAAACTCCTTGTCTTCTCCTCGATCTGCCGTCCGCAGGTGCAAGCATATTTTTTGTCCGTTAAGCCCGTTGTAAATTCATGGCGAGTTTGATGACAGTATTTTATTTTAGTGATAAACGCTCCCAATATAACTTACGCAAATTATTCCTTTAAAAATGTATCTAACTTCTTTGCCAATTTATTTTCTTTTTTCTCGATTACCAACGGCGTGGTGCTGGATGTTTCCTTGACAACAAAAGATTTTTGCTTGATTGACATAAAAACATTAATACTATGTGTAGTTGAAAAAACGACCATTAATTTGCAATTCAGATTAAGTAGTTTTCTCTGTTCGTACAAACATATGTTTTTCCTTGCTTAGTGTGAATTTCCAGGATAATTTTTCTGCTTATGGCTTGATGGGTAATGTTTCAGCTCTACTTTTCAGCCAGCTTAGGTTTAGGGCTAAATTCAGTGATTGCTGTGACGATTTTGTGCGAGATGAGAAAGGAACAAGGTATATTAGTTACAAAAATACGCAGAATAGGAGCTTTTAAATATGGGGAAATGCAAATACGTTATAGAATGTATACACAGAGGCAGAAATTAAATGCACACGTCAAACGGTTAAGAGCGAAACCACTGTTAGGAAGCTTTACAAGATCAACTTGTTGTTAAGAAGTGCTCCTTGTGAAACACAACAAGAAATATTTTCTCAAAACAAACATCTTCTGCTCGCAGTCACGGCGAAGATAACAAAGCCAGTTCGCCAGGTACGAGATATTTTTGTGTTTTTAGCAACAGCAGACAGGAAATTTGAATCAGAAGTTGTATGTTTGATGAGAAGTAATTTGCAGCCCACCAGGCTTGATTGCATTTAAGAAGAGACAAAATGGCGTTGTAGCCGAGATTTTGTTGCGGTTCCTAACTTTACACTTTTCTTTTCGTTTCATACAGAGTCTATTGGCTGTGAAAAAGAAACTTTGAGCATCACGAAAAGCGTGTACATATCATGATGGACTAGCCATGCCAAGCTATAAATTTAATTAATGATACGTGGGTTTCTAAGCGCCAAGCAAAGTTGAATTTTGTTCAAATCTTTGTAAAAGACTTCAAAGCTAAAAGATTAAGAACTTTCTTATGGAAAGATTCCTCAGTTTCTTCTGCTGATTCGGTTGAAAGGTGTCGCTATGCGCGATCAAAATAAAACCTTTTCCCGCAGTTCGTCGGCTGCCTCACCGAGCGGGAATGGGCCTCGCGCTCCATCAGTTGAAGCGCTAAAGATCATGGGTAGTCTGGAAGAGGAAGAGAGCAAGCGAGTCAAGTCGGATAGTGGTAAGGCCTGGTTACAAGGCCCTCACTCTTTATCACGGCGAAGCTGTCGCTTTGAGCTGCCAATGGATATGTTTGCTCTTGAACAGCTCTCTCCACTTGAATACGTTTCTCAGTTCTGCCGCGTCAACGGACGACGAAGAACATTATTTCGACATTATTTCACTAAAAATGACCGCGATAGAGATGGCTCTATAAACAAAAGAGAGCTTCAAAATGCGCTGCGAGATTTGTACGCTCAGTCCATCAATACTGAACAAGTGAACGCTATTCTTGACCTGCTTGATATCGACACATCTTTACGTGCATTTGATTTTGACGTGTTTACAGCTGTAGCTGCGTTTTCTGAGCGATATTTGTATTACTGTTACAGTTTAGCTGTGCAGGATGACAGTGAAAGAAGGATGGTTTTGGAAGAAACTGACTTTTGTGCGTTGCGCTGGAAACTTGAAGGATGCAAAATCAGTGACAAGTTGAGGAATGTTCTTGAAGTTTTGTAATGTAACTCGAGCAGCTTTCAGGGAACATTTAAAAACTTGATTTATAAAAAAACATAATATAACTTATTAAAAACTAGCTATGGTATATTGCATTTTCTGAGTTTTGATTGGTTTAGAGGCAATGGTATATGAGCTCATATACCATTGACCTTCAAATATGTGTGTACGCGTAATAGAAGGAATTCTCCGCAATGTTTGTACAATATTTTTGGGCGTTTTTAATAAAACAAGTATTCCACTCGCGCTTATTGGATATGAGATGGCTATCTACCATCTCATGTCCAACGCGCACTCCTGGAATAATTGTTAAATATCCCATTTATATGTTCCCCAATAAACTCCCTGTATTCGTCATGTTTCATCTATTTATAAACAAAAATAAAATCCGTGTTTTATTTCCTGACATAAAGTGCGCAAGAATAAAAGCTAATAAATATATTTCCGTCATTTATTTTACAAATTCTTTGTCTTTCGCCACCATGGAATATCATTAACCACATCAAATCAACACTATGCTCCGTTCGAAATGTCAGAAACTGTACACAAACGAGATCTCTTAAAATTAAAATTTTTATTAGATAGTTGTTCCATTACACGGCCTTTCATACAGTCTGGCTGATATTTTCCCGCCAAACAATTTATGAACAGCTGAAATATTACCAGCCGCTGTTCGGGAATCGGAGCCCGCGCTCCTCCCCCAACACACGGCCGGGGAGGAACGAAGACCGGACTCAAGAGAGTGGCGGAAATCGAGCGTTCGATTGGTCAACAGTCACTTATTGTAACCTGAAGCTAATTTTAAAGTGAGTAACACTCCCGATTATTCCCGTCCATGGTTAATGCCTATTATGGTTTACTGGCTTCGCCTGGACCTCGCGATAAACGGGAGTATCACGCGAGAATTTAGGGAAAGACTTTGATGACGGAGAAAATGTGATACCACTGTGTAAAAGCCAAAACAGGAATCTCGTGTAAAGATCAGTAAAATTCTACCCACGGCCTAACATAACTCTAGTTCATTTGGCGCTCGACGAAAAGGTTTACGTTGCTTTTTTGAAGGAATCAGCAAACACGCGCACAAAATGGCGTTAACGATGATTGCAAGAATTACGAGTTTAGACTATAAAAGTTAGCTATCACTGGTTTGAAAATAGTGCTGCCCTTTCTAGCAAATAAAAGCTAACCGCAACCAAACCGGATCAAGAGAGGACCAAATTGCAAGCAATCCAAACTGTAATTCGTTTTTACTTTGCGCGGGCATTGCTTTTAAGAGCTGTTTACGCCATTTTGCTCCTGCATTTCGAAGAATATCAAACATTATCTTTGGACGCAATTCCCGATTCCCTTAGCTTCCTACGCAGGCGTTATTAAGTTTTGAACAGCTTCAAACAGCTTTAAAAACAGTCTTAATGCATGCAAGGCTGATCAAACAGCTTGGAAGTGATGGTATTTTAGTTAAGCCCAATATTTCGGATGGACAAAACCAACTTTCATCAGGGGCATAAACTGCTAACTGAAAAATGGCAACAAACGGTTGCACGTTTTAAAAGGGATGAGATAAAATGCTATTACGCGATTGGCTGACTATATAAACGTAAACAAACAAGCTAAAAAATACCTGCCAGAAAAACAAAAATAGCGTGTAAAAGAATATATACAATAAATATTAAGTTTCATCACCGCCATTAATGATGCATTGGGTTGTAGTGTCTTATATACGACAATTTCGCTGCACACCATGATAAGCATAATTTCATTGCCGGAGCAGTCACAGCAAAATTTTCAAGCAAAAAACACGATTTTTGAGAGCATTGCTGGCAGATAGAATTATTGAACTACCACCGTTACTTCCAAACAGCCACTCCTTTTCGCTGTGCGCGATCATCTCGCGTCTCCATTTCCGGTTCCTGTTTCGGAAACGGAAGAGAAAAAAACCATAACTCTGAGGAACAAGAGAAGCGTTTTCAACTTTACAATCTACCATATGAATGTCTTTTTCACCACAATCGAATCAGGCAAAGCAAATGAATTAAATGAGCTGAAATTGTGACGTATTAATGTTTGAAGGGTTAAATTGAAAATGAAAGTTAGTTTGAACCCAATTCCCCACCCCCCACCCATGACTCAACATCATCAGCTAATACCAGCTTTGCTCAAATTCATGGTTGTCTTGCAATAAAATGAATAAAAAACATGATTCAAGCTTTAGAAGATGTGAAAAATAAATAAATAAATAAATAAATTGCAACTTTACAGTCAGCCTTTCTGTACTCACTTCTTATAACTGAAAAGGACCGGCCGACCGCGAGGGATTGGTCTCACTAACCACGATTCTTCGCGCGCGTGTATCCTCCCAGTGACTTCCTGTATCTTTGGAGAGAAAATGTGGGCACATGCACAAACTTAGATCAACTGTTTCTCGGCTCCTTTTGTTATCACAGCAGTTGGGTAATTTATAATTACAGAATGGCAAATATTGCAATAAAGAGAGTTCAGAGGGAATTTAAAGAAGTGGTAAACAGCGAAGAGGTTTGTGGTTTATTTTTGTCGGTGTCGTGATGTTTCTAGTTTCATGTACGTACTTCTCACTTGTCTCTCACTCGTCTGTCCAACCTGATAAACTTCATCAGTCATACTTCTTTGAACCATCCTACAGAAACAACACATTGACAGGTGAATGCGTTGAAACGAGTATAGTCTAGATGCAGATCTCTACTTTGCAGGTTCTGAAGTGTAAAATTGAGTTAGTTGATGATACATATACGAGATTACGGGGCGAAATTGCCGGGCCCCCTGACACCCCTTTCGAAGGTATGTAGTTTAATTCTAATTTAAGATGTCCGCGGTTTTGTTTTTTCAATTCTTAAGTGATGAACATCCAAAGGAATGCTCATTTGTTGTGTTTCTTCCGAAATACTTGTCAATTTTTTTCTTTCACAATCTATTTGTATTCTGCACATGCAATTGCTGCGGTTGCAATGTAACCTGGCAAATCAAATAAGTTGTCGTAATTACATACGGTTTTGTTGGAAGAATTGACAATATTTTGGGGAGGAGATAGCAAGAATATTGGCTTTAACTTAACAGTTGTCAAGGAAAGAGTATTGTCGTTTTAGCTACCATGTCTTTGGGTCTTTTGCTGAACGTACATTGTACATGTACATCACTATGTGTGCAATGTGTGAATAAAAACAATGGACCTTGTTATAAGAAATTAATGCAAATTTTAAAAATTTGCATTAATGTAAGTACCACTTATTAACCAAGAGTGAGGTCATTATAATTACAGGGAAATCAAGGCCTTGATGTATTGACCGAGTGATAGTGAGGTCAATACGTCAGGGCTTAGGTCAGAGATTTCCCTGTAATACACCTTATTCCAAAATGGCCGCTGATTTATGCACACACAAATTGGCCCTTGTTACCTCGTTCAAGGTAAAATATTCTTTTGATTATTGAGATTAAAAACGAGGCAAGAAGGGCTAATTTGAATACCAACAAAAGAATATTAAGATGGTAGCCATTTTGGAATAAGGTGGATGACCAAACAGACGAGGTTAATAAGTTATTTATTATATGGCCTTTTTAGCGCTGGAAAAAAATCCGGAAGCGTTTTTCAATATCCACTTGCACACGCAAGTGGTCATTCAAGGTCATGTTCACTGAACCGAAACAAGCTTGGCCATGTGTTCCAAACCAGATCAGAAGTGACAGAAGAAACGGTTTAATAAAAAATGAGGTAATTTTTGTCTTATTACGCCAAGATTTAGGGCTAATTTCGAGAAAAATTTTCACAATGCCTGGTCGTTACAAGAAAATCTTGCCTGCTCATCAGCCAATCAGAATGCACGTACTATTATAGCCATATAATAAGCAGGGTTCGCATGCACTTTGAAAGTCCTTGAATCTCAGAATAAAAATTCAAGGCCTTAAAAGTCCTTGAAAATTACAGTCAATGCTGGAAAGTCCTTAAAATTTGAGACTTTTGCGTTACAAGGATAAAGCCAATCAGGTGTGAGAAAATTAAACTGCAAACAGCAGCAGTAATTAGGTTGCAGTTTTGAGGTTTGTTTGTGTGTCCTGAACTTTATTGTGTTTGATCACTACACCATCAACATTCCTGAAATTCCTTAATTTAGTGCTGAGACTCCTTATAATCTACAAAGGTTCAAATTCACTGTACCCAAATTCAACTTCATTATGAAGAGGAAACATTCTTTTAGGGATCTTGGTCCAAAACTTTGGAAGCTGCTGCCAGAAAAACTTAGAAAGCTTCTCTCTATTCACACTTTCAAAAAGCAGATACTTACTATTATACTCATCTATTTATAAATATGTATTGCAAAGACTCAAATGTAAAAGTTATTTTCTTTCTGTTCAAACTTAGCACTATGTTTAGTCCTAAAGATTTTGTTCCTGATTCTCTTAAAGGAGCTACGTCACTTTTCAACTTTTCAAGTTTGTCGGTCTATATTGTTGTCATTTGAAACAGTCCTTGTATAATTCAGCATTTTATTATCCCGATGTTGTTTTTTGGCATTAGAAAACTCTTACTTTTAGATTTTCTTCAATTTGAAAGTAAATGGGAAATTGACTTCAAATGCGTGACACTGCTCCTCACATGTTGTTTATCAGTTTACATGTGTGAGCTGTGGGGATCGTTTTATTGGTGAAACCAATAGGCATCGTGCTAATGAGCATCTCTTTCAGGACAAAAGTTCCCACGTTTTTAAATATCTCAGGTTGTAGGGATAAGTATGATATTTCTTGTTTTGAGATTCTTGATGATACCAGCACTTATTCTCAACTTAAAATAAAGGAGAGTTTTCATATTGAACAGTTAAAACCTCAACTTAACAAACAAGTTGAGCATGTTAGTCTGTCGTGGCATTTGCCAATTCATCTAATGTTTTTTGCAAGGAGTTTTAGTTTACTTTTTGTTACTTTTTGTCTGTGCCTTTCATTTTATTGGTTAGTTAAAATAAATTAAACAGTTAACGAATATTTGAAGACTTTGTACAGTAACATTCCTCTTTTTTTGTGAACAGTAATTCCATATGACCAATTATATAAGGCTATGTTATTTCTGATTCGTAAGGAAAATCAGAACTCTTCCTCTTTCCCTCTAAGTGATTCGCGACTGGCACTAGTTTTGCACTTGCAAATATTGATTTTTTTCTAGGTAGACGTTTCTCCAAATAGTATTCATCCCTGGCACTGCAAAACACTTAAAAATATTGCTTGCCTCCAAATTCCATCTTGAACAATCCCTTAGTAGCCAGAGATTAGACTAACAGAAATAGGCCGAGTTCTCTTTTGCCTCAGTGTCAAAACGAGTCTAAGTGCAAAACCATTCATATGAAAACGTGTTTTACCTGCATCTTCATTCTCATGCAAAATGAGCTCATTTCCATATGAATAGTTTCGCACTTTGACTCGTTTTGAGACTGAAAAGGGAACTCGAAAATGGCCTATTGGAACTCTGTAATTTATGTAACTTGTGCTCAGAAATATTGTTATTTCTCAGGTGGAAGCTACAAACTGGATATTGTCATCCCTGAAACATATCCCTTTAACCCACCCAAGGTAGGTATTACTTCTATTTTTACTCTTCATCTTTCAAGGTTATTGTGATGAAAGGTTGTCTTACTATCAAAATCAGTAGAGTGGTAAAACTGCGATTAGAAATTTGAATTCGAAGCAGTTCAATTCTTAACACGTGATCTGAAAAAAATTGTCACATGGTTTTGTGTTTGCGAGCATCCTGTCAGCGATGATGTGATTTTAACGGTCGCTTCGTGGTCATGTGAACATCGTTTTTCCAGAATTTGTCACAACAGTGATGATGCTCTCAAGCAAACAGAGTCTGAAAACGCACGGGATGTATTCAGGATGAAAGAAAGGCAGGTTTTGTTTCATTTTAATGGATTTCATACTGTTTTGCAGAAAAGAGTATCCGAAAGTCATGAAGCTTTCTGTTTGCTTTTTGATAAATAAACAGTGTCCACGTGATAAAAATTTTTAACTCATGTGATTGAGATTGGCGCAGTGCGAGACAAAATTTAGTGACTGCATTTTACCACTCTAGTGATTTTGATAGTATGAATGTGTTTTAATACCAATGCACTGGTGTTGTCTTCAAGGTGCATTTTGTAACCAAGATCTGGCATCCAAATATAAGCTCAGTTACAGGAGCAATATGTCTGGACATTTTGAAGGATCAATGGTATGATTTATAAATACTATTAACTTTGGCCTAACCCAAAGAAGATTAGATTAGTCAGTCCAACCTTGCAATAGAGCAGTTTTCAATTGAGTGTCGTCAAACCAAAACTAAACCAATCACTCTGTCCAACCAGAGACTGATGGAGACAATACAATGACCCAATCAAAACATGAAGCATTGGAAAATGTGTGCTAGGGAGTCATGATTGGTTTTGCATTCACTGCGGAAAATGAACATGAATTATGACACTCAAGTGACTAAACTGCTCTAGAAATTTGCCCTGTCTAAACAGCTGATAGTATCTAGACTTATGTGCAAAGTGCCTTAAGTATGGAGTAAATCGATTATATAGGGCCTGTTTACATCAAGCACTAGGTTTTCACTGACAGTAACGATCTTTTCTGGTATCATGTTGTTACTGTGCTTGTGAAATAACGGAACCAAAAAACCATGTCCCATTGACATATTCAACCTTATCGGTCAAAATTCACTTGATATGAGCTTTTTTCTACTGTAGTTGTTATTTTGTTAGGAGTCTGGGATATTCGAACTAAAACATTGTTTAGCAGCTTTTAGCATCCACTCATCTGCCATCAGATTGTATTGTTCGTGAATTGCACGCTAATTGTAGCCCACTTGGTTTCATGGTTTCGAATTCATGTCACCTTAATGAATTGGACTTCTGTTATTTAATTATGGCTTCTGGAGACAGGGCTTCTGATATTTTGCACGGTCTCGGAGCCGCAAAATTCAGGCATTTCCGCGAAATCCCGCGAAATTGACAAAAACACGTGCAATACCGCAAAATTTACTACAAATCCTACCAAATACATGTCGGCGCAAAATATTTGAAACTTACGTTAACTATTGGGGCCGTTTACGTTCCGTAAAGTTGTAAATTTATCTTGAAATTTCGCAAATTTTGAAAACAACGTAGCAAAAACTACCAGGCGTTCTTAGATTAATGTTGCGAAAAACTGGGCACTGGACAATGTGAAGACTTTTCGTTGCCACTATATGGAGTGTGAAAGAAACTGCTGTCTGTAGTAATGCAGGCACATTTTTACTCGTACATACAGGACACGATCGAGACGCAAGAATGTTTTGACTTCACAATTGGATTTGAACCTTCAATCACGAACAATCTTGCGTTGAAACTACAAAACAACACAAGACAGCGAGGAAAGAAAAGAAATTTATTGCATTGCTGTTTTTCGGCTTTAAATTGCAGATAAGTTTTTGCCGCTCGAAACAAGAACAATCTCCTTCAGAACTGTGTTATAAGAACTTTTATATTTTCTTTCTTGCCCTGAATTTGATATCCTGCAGTATTTTTTCTGGCATATTTTTTGTTTGCTTTTTAGTGAAATTTGCCCCAAAAACTCCCGTGAAATCCCCGTGGAATAGGGCATTTTCTCCGCAAATTTGGCTCTGCAAATCCTGCGAAATTTGACTTTTTTCCCCCATGAATTATCAGAAGCCTCGTTGGACATCTTGTGAAACAAAACCTTCAGTCTTCTCATAGCGTGACAGTAAACAAATAAAAGTCTGAAATTGTGGCTTGGCAAATTTTCACAGAACAAAATAATAGATACTGGTGGATTCCCTTGATCTCTGGGCATGGAACCGAATAATTGTTATCCATGAGATTTGAAATCCTAGGGCTTGTTACATGGAGATGAGGGACATTGGGTAGGCAAGGTAAGTTGACCGTAACCCACCAAGTTGGGGTAACCTACCTGTCCATACAATCTTTCTTTTTATCCTGATCGTGTTTACATGATAGGTGGGGTAACCCACCTAGGCAGGTTGCCCAGTTTGCCAGGTAGGGTAACCTGCAAAACAGCCGTGCACATGAACAGGTGCCAATTGTGAATTACAAGTGATAACAAGCCACAGCACTGAAACATTGAAGCAAGAGCTTAGTGAAAGTAGAAGAGCATTAAGCACCCAAATGCATCATTCACTCGCCATTTTAATTTGCATGTTTATGTGCTTGGAGACCACACAGCCGGACTCGAGAAAGTTTACCATGCCACCCCAGGGTCAGCAAATTGCATGTAATTTCGAGCTATTTTCGACCCCACCCGTAGGTTACCTCACCTACCTGGGGTCCCATTCCTCCATGTAAACAAGCCCTTACTTGTTTAAGCTGGCCTTTGTTTCAAATAACAATGTTAAAATAATATAACACTGGCAGCTTTGTAGGTCAAAATAGGTGGACTGTCGGTCTGCACAGCAGTTCACTGTGTCAATAATGACTGAATGCAGGCATTAATAACATATGTACCGTCTGTACTGGGCTAACAAATTTTGTTTGGTGCTACCAAAACACTTGACAAATTTTGTCGCTACCAAATGTTCAGTTTGGTAATCGTGTTAATTGTTGTGGTTTAAATTTATCCCTGGTTTAAATTTTTTTAAACTAGTTTGATTTTTTTTTCCCTTTGTCTCATGTTGATTAGCATAATCTGAAACAAAGGGAAATCAATATCAAACTGGTTTAAAAAATTTTAAACCATCGATTAAACCACAACATATACACTTGAAAAAATCAAATTATTCCATAACCACAGAGTGCCAATCACATTGAAATCGAAGACAGATCGAGTCTTTGAAAAGCACTATTAAATCTGTTTGACTGACGGTTTACTTCCGTTCACTGCCGCTCAAATTGAGATATGTGTCAGTTTTGACGCTTGACAAAAATTTGTCCTGCTCTGAGGCAGGACGACAGAGCCTTTGAACTTTGGTATGGCTTGACAAAATTTGGTAGGAAAAAATCGCCATCCGCACTTGTAAATTTGAACTGATGACAGATATTTTTGCAAAACAAACAAAAATTCACCTAGTGCGGATGGTACCATAGCTTCAGGCTTATCATGTCCAAACTGTTCTATTTTCAGGGCCGCAGCAATGACTCTGCGTACTGTGTTGCTTTCAATACAGGTGAGACAGTCGTTCACATCTCATAATGCGAAAACAGTTTTGGATTTTGTTTCTCTGTTTTCTGTTTGCAGAGGTGAAGCTGACACTTGTCAGTGAATGAACATATGAGGATGTGCCATAGATTGGCAATAGAAACAGGGCGTTGCATGAAACCATATAAGAAACCAAACGAAAGAATCTGCCCTTTGTGTAAGAAAGAAGCAGAAGATGAGAAACACTTCTTAGTTTCTTGCCCAATTTATCACGAAAAAGGAAATCTCTTTTTGAATGCTTACATAACGAATTCAATAACCCAATTGCCAAAGTGTCGGCAGAAAATATATTTCTGTTGCTATTAAACCCCCCAGTAATATTGTTGATTTACAGAAGATAATTGCAAAGCATATTCATGACTGCTATGTATAAGACACCAAATAGTATGTATGTGCCACAAGATAGGATATGGTCCATTCCTGAACAGGGTATATACAGTAATTTCAAGCGAGTCTGTCCTAATCAGGGGCCTTGACCCCTCCTAGACAAGATATGGCTTCAATGTTTTTTGTTAAGTTTTAAGCAGTGTGAAATCAGAAATGTTGATCAGTATTTATTTAGCCGGTCAATAGCCAATATTCTAGATCATTTTAAGGACAAAATATTAGGGCTATGCTAAGGGGTCAGGGTTTCAATCGCCCAGCGCACCCCCATACCCAAAAATGGGTCAAGTACCCCTAGGCTATTAAAGGAGCATTGAAGGAAATCCAAAAGTAAGAGTTTTCTAACGCCGAAAAGCACCAACGGAGTAATAAAATCGCGAAATTATACAAGGATTGCTTCGAATGACAAAAATCTAGACTGGTTACAAACAACAAACTTGAAAAAACTTGCCAGTTTTTTCAAGATGAGTTGTCCGTGACATAGCTCCTTTAAGTGATACTGAATGTACACCAGCTTCGTTACTGGGATTTCAAGAGCATATGGGTAACCAGTATGAGTCAGTCATAGCTCTGACTAGAAACAATCCTGCAAATCCCAGAGTCCTAAACTGTATTGTCAGGAACAAGCATCTATTTAACGCTGAGGTTCCTCTACTATGTAAGGCAATGGAAGCTTTTGTGTTTATATCTTCGAATTCTTCTTTTTTAATTGAATGACCAAAAGTGTTTTTCAACATTCCCACAGGCTTTGTTGTCTGCAGCTGAGCCTGACGATCCTCAAGATGCAGTTGTAGCACAACAGGTAGAGTTTTGTAACTTAACTTGTACAACAATTTTAAACATTTTTGTACCAGGGAAGTGTCAATATTATACATTTGTCGCTAAGTGAGCCCCTCTAAGGGTATTTCTGAAGAAATTGAAGATGTGATGATTACCGCGTGAAAAAAAAAACTCTCAAGATTGAAGCATAGATTTCTACTGAAACTTGTGTGATTGGATGTATTAAGATATAAAACATGCAAAAACCTTTTTTAAAAATCTGAGTGTCATCTCAGCTCAATTTTTGACATTTTACGGTGATATTAGCAATGATTGCATCGAAACCACAGAAGCCATCACAATGCTGAAAATTACCAAAATACTCAACCTAGAAGATGAAGATTTGATGATTTGCAAGAAAAATGCAATGAAAATGAGTCTGATATAAAGTCTGATATACCCATGCACTAGAGGAGGCTCCACAGTGTATGCTGCATATTGACCATGCTTATTATATAGGGTTATATTAATAAGCCCAAAATTTTATGGACGCATTTTGATTGGTTCCTACAGGGCTCGAAATTAACACACGCAATCTAGAGTGTTTTGAGGATTTGCGAGTGAAAGCATTATCCACTAGGGAACATTTGCGAGCAAGAATCATCCCTGTCTTCCAGAACATTTTCAGCTTATTACTTCAAAAACATCAATAAGAATTTTAATTTTTATATAAAACATTTTTCTAGTTGGCTCGCCAATTTGCTAGCTATGTTCGAGCTCTGTCCTACCAATGATCTATTAAAGGACACACGTACTGATGACAGTATATATTTTGTTTCTTCATTATATAAAACAGATAGACTCCACGTTGCCGTGTGTCTGTTTAGTAATAGATCACAGACACATCAATATGTGGTAAGAACATCAGTGACACACTCGGCTATCGCCTTGTGTGCCACATTTTTTTCTTACCACATTTTGATGTCATCAGTGATCTATTACTGAACAGATGCATTGCAACATAGAGTCTATTTGTTAAGTACACACATACTGGGCGATTAGAGGTGCTTATTACAAAGATCAAGTGGCTGGTAATCAGGCCTAGTGAGTATAATTATGTCTTCTGTTTTTGTAGTTTAAAGAATACCCTGACATTTACTGGAAAACAGCTAGACATTGGGCACAAGTATATGCTGGAGGTACAGTGCAATTTCATTGCAGTTATGTAGACATGTTGTTATTATGGACAGTTTTCTTTTGTTTTGTTTTTTTGTTTCATTTTCGCCAAAACAATCTTGTAGGAGGTCAAATAATTATGGATAAACACTGCTTTTTAACGTGGGAAATACACCA
This sequence comes from Blastomussa wellsi, assembly GCA_947652115.1. Taxonomy (NCBI): domain Eukaryota; kingdom Metazoa; phylum Cnidaria; class Anthozoa; order Scleractinia; family Plerogyridae; genus Blastomussa; species Blastomussa wellsi. Next base: position 6,844,339 of record OX393568.1, on the reverse strand, counting down.
TTTGAAAGGTATTGATTGTTGTATGCCATAAATCACAGTAATAGACCTAGAGGAAGTCATTGTTTCAATTCAAAGCCATCCAAAATGAGCACAAAAAACGTTGAAAAATATCTCACTCCTTGTATATTTTGGGTATACCCGTGAACTATAGCTTAATTTGCAGCTCTTTATTTGTGGCTTGTCATCAGATATTAACTTGACCTCAAACTTAAAGTGCCTATGAAGCGAAATTGTTTTCTACATAATTGAAAAATTTACTATTTGAAATGCCTAATTCCAAAGTTTGAGAATTCTACGATGAAAATTGACGATTTTACAAGCGCCTAGTCGTCTCCCTGTTTCGCCGATGTATAACTTTTTGAAAAGAGTGCAAGTTATGCATTAGATGACGTTGGCTGAAGTACAGGTGAAATGATCAGTGATCTTGATAAATCGCTTGGGTCCCGATATTTTGTCGACGTTGTGAATGAAAGGGCATGTTCTGCATCGTGCACGAGCGCATTTAAAAGTGCCAGGTTGATCACTTGTTTGGAATGCGCTTCTAACTAAAAAGTTACCAAGTTTTTGTTGCGTTTGAATGAAGTTAAAGGAGGTTGCGAAAAGATTTGATTTGATTTTGATTTTATTTGATTTTTGATTTGATTTTGATTTTTTATCCTGATTTTTTATCCTGATTTTTTATCCTGGTTTCCTTAGAATGAAGCCACATTGCAGGATAGCCCCCACCATTAAATTAGCCAGTACCATTTAATATACACCTGGGCCCTGTTGTTCAAAGGCTGGATAACACTATCCACCGGGTAAATCACTATCCAGTGGCTAAATGTCCACAAAACAGAATAAGCTATCCAGTGAATAGTAATTTACCCAGTGGATACATTATTCAGCCTTTGAACAACTGGGGCATAAGTGGTGAGAAGCACTATGAGAATATAAAGTCTCTTTCCAAAAAACGCAACACAGTACTCTGACTAGGCACAAGCCCAGACCACTCAACCTGGAGCCCAGTGCACTCAGTAATCATGAGACTGGAATGCCTCCTATAATTATTGATTGCATGCGAGGTTTGAATTGATATCCCAAAAATTAACCCATTGACCCTTGACAGCAGGTGGATTATCCAATGATAACATTCCAGATGACACTGCGAGAGAAAAGAAAATGACATTGAACTACAACCCTGGCAGGCGGGACAACTTGTTCTCATATAAACAGTTTAGCTCGCTGAATGTCACATACTCTCTAATGAAATAGAATTTAACCAAGCAAGGCCAACAGTGATCGAATAAACGAGAGAAATTCAAAGGAACGAGGATAAAATACTTCATGAATAATCAAACAGGATAGAAGTAGGACTCTGAGCGAAAATCTGCACAAGCCTTTAATCACACGACCGCTTTTCATTGAATTACCCTTTTCATTTTACTGATGTAGCCTATGGTGGCCGACTGTTCTCACAGAAAAATTGGGCCAAATTGTTAAATATCCGAAGAAAAAGCGAAGAAAAAACACTTTTTCGTTGAATAAATTATTTTCTGAAAAATGAAAAAAATATATAAAAAAATAAAAGGGATATACTACAAATGTTTTAAAATAAATTTAATTTTGGTTTAAAAAAAGAAAAAAAATGAAGAAACATGTTTCGGAAATGAAAAAACAAAAATAAACCAGAGTATATTTACAAAAAAAACAGTAAATAAAAAAAACACAAAGAATAAAATCAGAGTTTTGATTTCAATACCAAATACATTTGAATTTCAAAAATGCTGTGAGAACGACCGGCCGTCTCATGGCCGGTCGTTCTCATACAAAATTGTAATTGAAAACGAAATGTTTGATGACGGCCGAGTGTTCTCATAGCCCGCTATATCCGTGATCAGCGGTCTTCTAATCAAAGATGGCGGAAAGGTCGATCCGAAGCAGTGACACACGAAGCAGATCTACGCTATGGTGGCCGACTGTTCTCACAGAAAAATTGGGCCAAATTCTTAAATATCCGAAGAAAAAGCGAACAAAAAACACTTTTTCGTTGAATAAATTTTTTCTGAAAAATAAAAAATATATATAAAAAAATAAAAGGATATACTACAAATGTTTTAAAATAAATTTAACTTTGGTTTAAAAAAAAGGGGAAAAAATGAAGAAACATGTTTCGGAAATGAAAAAACAAAAATAAACTAGAGTATATTTACAAGAAAACAGTAAATAAAAAAAACACAAAGAATAAAATCAGAGTTTTGATTTCAAAACCAAACACATTTGAATTTCAAAAATGCTGTGAGAAAAATTGTAATTGAAAACGAAATGTTTGATGACGGCCGAGTGTTCTCATAGCCCACTATATCCATGATCAGCGGTCTTCTAAGCGGAAGCAGTAACTGGGAGGCCTATGAACAGATTTAAGTCAGAATAGCTGCGCTATGTTGTGAAAAATCTCTGGCGAAAGAAGATTCTGGACTTCATCTGTTTGTCGGGATTTTCCTGAATATGCTTGGAGTTTTGGAACTTTGAGCAGAAGGCTAGGAGTTTTCGGTGATATCGATCGAAGAAGTGGAAAGTGTAAAAATGTTGACAAGCCTGCGCGACTCCTACGTGCCGTGACATTTGTACTGATTTGCCGTTCCCTTTTCGATTTCGATCTTTCGACCGTTTTCTTGCTTCGCACTTGTTTCCTAAGGGCAATAATTCTGTGTTACGAGGAGGACTATGAATAAGAATAGATCCGTATTAGCGTTGTACAGCAAATGTTAAGAGGTCATAGGGCTGCATGATTTCCGTTGTTATCTGACGCTTTCGTGTAGAGTCTGACACCTCTATAATTTATCATTTGCTGTTGCATGTAGTTTATTTTGGATCATATCTAATGCAAGACTTTCTTTTAGCTCTCTAAATTTGCTTTAGAAAGACAAAGGGTGAGATTTACCGTGAGATTTATTTTACTTGCATTCTACATTGTGGAGCCGGGCCTGGCTGTTTCATTAAACTATTTCAAGTTATTGTTGCGTCTTATCACGGATACGATAATTATCTTTGTCCGACTAAACCAAATACTGCTTTAGCTTTACTTCTTGAAGGCTATTAGTTTGTCTTAAGGTTGATTTCCACTGTCGCGTAATTTTTTACGTGCGTTCACGTGCGTAAAAAAATTAGAGACAATGTATGAACGACTTGCGTAAACGTTTACGCAAGTTTTCCAGACATCGTCTCTAATTTTATTTACGCACGTAAAAAATTAGTCGACAGTGGAAATCCACCTTTAGAGTAGCCTGCAGTGCAGGCGTATTTTGGACGCGCGAGTGCACATTTTCGTATTAGGCCGCCATCTTGGATTTGGAGCTGTGGAAGATTGGGGCGAGGAAATATTTTCTCCTCCCACCCCCACCTCGCCTCTGCACCAATCCTCTAGCAGCCAAGCGTCCAAGAAGGCGGCACCGAAAACACGATTTATTACCTAGCGTCTAGCGTTCCGCTCCATAATAACGCCTGCACTGCAGGCTACCTTTAGAGAGATGCTGTCTGTCGCCAAGGTTGTTTCTTGCATCAACTCGGACGAGCTTTTTTCTTTTGAGCTCGGTGTTTAGGTTTCTACCTCCTGTATTCATCAATGTGACATTCTAGCACCACACGATTAAGCTGTAAATTTTCACGCACAAGTCTGTTGACTATGTTGCGTGTTACGTTTGCCACTACATGGTTTTGTTCAGGCAACGTGACAGTGTAAAAATATTGACAAGCCTGCGCGACTCTAACATGGCTCGGGGGAATAAAACAAAAGATTTTGCATCGAGGCTTAGGGATGAATAAATAATTCCTTTTGTTTTATTCCCCTAAGCCTCGGCGCCATGTTAGAATTTTAATATATTGGAATTGGTCTATTCTACGCGTTTTGCCCGAAAAATGTCGAAAATTTTTGAGACTGGGGAGCGCTGCAGCTTCCCCCCCCCCCGCCTCGTATGCCTTTGTTCATATGGGAGCACCCCCCCCCCCACCCCGGTAAACTTGGTTTAACAGCACCCCACAAAGCAGAATTTCCGGCCTCAAGAGTCCACGTGGGCCCGAAGAGGATAAATAATAAATAATAAATAACAAAGCAGAATTTGAAGACCCACTTAGTCGTGTCTTATTGCACTGCTAAGCCTTTTTGAACCAGTCTTCTGCTCAAAGTTCCCAAACTCTAAGCACGCTCAAGAAAATCCCGACGAACAATTGAAGTCCAGAATCTCCTTTTGTCTTTCATTTTTCATCTTTGATTAGAAGACCGCTGATCACGGATGTAGCGGGCTATGAGAACACTCGGCCGTCATCAAACATTTCGTTTTCAATTACAATTTTGTATGAGAACGACCGGCCATGAGACGGCCGGTCGTTCTCACAGCATTTTTGAAATTCAAATGTATTTGGTATTGAAATCAACTCTGATTTTATTCTTTGTGTTTTTTTTTATTTACTGTTTTTTTTTTGTAAATATACTCTAGTTTATTTTTGTTTTTTCATTTCCGAAACATGTTTCTTAATTTTTTTTCTTTTTTTAAACCAAAATTAAATTTGTTTTAAAACATTTGTAGTATATCCCTTTTATTTTTTTATATATTTTTTTCATTTTTCAGAAAATAATTTATTCAACGAAAAAGTGTTTTTTCTTCGCTTTTTCTTCGGATATTTAACAATTTGGCCCAATTTTTCTGTGAGAACAGTCGGCCACCATACCCCTCGCATCCTAGTCCATTTTAATATATCCTGCGAGCAGTGGTTTCCTCATCCTCCAAGTTTCGTGTTCAATTTTGATGTCGGCCAGTGGTTCGCTTCGTATGGCATTATAATCATTATTTTGCTGCACAGAATCTTTCAGTATCGTTTTCTTCTTCCTTCAAAATATCTTCTTTAGACCTCTTCGATAATTCCGATAACTATTCGATTCAGAATAACAAAATTTAAGCTCTCACTCTTGAACAGTCACAGGCGACGAACAGCTGCAAACAAACTGACGTCACAGGTCGGCTTTTCGCAATAAATTCGGACCCAGTCCTTTGGACATTTTTGAAGGCAGTTTTAGCCAACTTTCAACGCTTATAAAATCGACAATTTTTATCGCAGAATTCTTAAACTTTGGAATTGTGTATTTCAAAGAGTGAACTTTCAAATTATGCAGAAAAAAAGTTCGCTTCATAGGCACTTTAAAAGAGGAAAAAAATGCAAAAGTTGCAGGGGTGGTTATCTGGTCCCATATAAGAGGGGGTACGATTTTATGCTTTAAAAAGGCAGATCTTCCCAAGAGCAATTCAAGAAGGCTATTTGATCAAAATACAGTTTGATCAAATATTGAGCATGTTATGGCATCTTGTGCCATATGACACTCTTGGGAGTGAGAGGGTTAAAACAGATTCTAAGTGCTTGCACTCATTTTGTCGTAGTTTGTTTGGAGACTACTTATCAGTGGTTAGATTGGAACACACAAATCGCTGCAACATGTCGCCTTGTGTGTATGTTGCATTTCTGGTGAAAATTTTGTCACAGCGACAGAATTTTGTAGCTGCGATGTGTCGCACTAAATCAAATCAGTTTGAATTTGCGTGACAGGTCACAGCAACAAAATGAGCGAAAACAGCGTTCCCGTAGCGTGTGTACATACGAGGTGACAAATTGCAGCGATTTGTCGCCTGGTGTGTTCCGACCTTTAGAATTGTGAGGCCAGGTCAGCCAGCAAACACCAGAGTTCTGCCGATTACTTGATTTCACTGTACACTTCGTCAGGTACTCTGTTCGTAGCAATCAACTGACAGCAATAACATCTAACATATCACATCCACCTGTATTCTTCCTAAAACCTTCTTCAAAACATTTTGAAACTCCTGATTTTTAAGTTGAGATATAACTTATAGTGTTTCAAAATGACATTCAAATAATCATTGAGTGTACTGTACTGTACATTGACTGTTTTCAGAATTTTCAGTAGTCTGTGCTTCAGTTTTTACCGTCGTTGAAAATGTTCCATTTTTTCTAGACTTGCCCCAAGTCGCTCTTTTTCTCTTTGTATCGATAGGCACGGTAGAGTTATTTGAAAGAGATCGTTTTGAAATCGCGCGCGATAAGACAAAATCTCTTGGAAATCAAGCACGAGATCATCGTGCAACGCACGAATGGCTCGGAACGAGCGACTTGTGTCACTTGCAGGAAATCGCTTCTGGCTGGCGATGTTTGCCGCGAAATGGCATCGTTACAGTGGGACCAAATTGGTTTCTTTTTCCTTACTGGCGTCATTGTCACGTGCCGTGTGCAGTTTGGCGCCCGCCATGGCGTGTGTTGAGATTGTGATTGATGATTCTTTAGATTTCCTTCAAAGCTTTGATGAAACCAATTCTTTCGACCCCATAACTAACTAACTTATCTAATAAGACTAATAATTAATTGTGGACAATCTTGTTTGCTTTTTATCTGGACAAATCTGCTAAAAAGACTAGCAAACAAACAGTAAAGTACCAGCGTCACGCGAGCAGAGCGCGCTAAGCTCGCACGTTTTGCCAACAGGGGTGGAAAAATCCACCGGTGACGTCACATATTCAGAAGTGGCGCGCTGCAGGTGAGACAAGTCGCTTGTTCCGCGCCGCCATTTTGATTTCCAAGCCAGCGCGCGCCCTCCATATCTCCTGCGCCCTCCGCGAAGCAAATCAAACGAGCGACTTGGAGCAAGTCCACATTTTTTCATTAATTTACTAATTATTCAACGAAGTACTTCGTTTTGCTTAGCACTGATACCTCTCAGCTTGACAGACAAGTTACTGAAAGTTGAAGCTGCATCAGTGTCTGTATAATGTGACAGTATTTTCATTTGTTGTCCTTTATCTGTAGCTCCTTCTTCGCATGATAAAGAATATGAACAGAAAATCACACGGTTAACTTCAATGGGCTTTACGAAGGTTAGTGCGATTTTTGTTACCTTATTGGTACTTAATTTCGCGGGTACTTAATTTCGTGATTTTGGCGAGACAGTATTTCGCAGGGTTTTATTTTCGCGCTTTCAGTAGGCAAGTGAAAAAAGTCTGAACTTTTTAACATTTCTAGATAAACTTGAACAAGATTCTACTCCATTTCTGAAAACCAGTTACAATTTCTGTATTTGTTGATACATATCCTCTTTTTGTTGTTGTTGTTTTTTTCTGTGATTTGAATTTTCTTTTTGGGTATTAACTTTCGCGAGTATTTTTATTCGCGAAAAACGCGAAATTATAGGCAGCTACCTTACTGGTACGTAATTTGGCGATTTTGGCGAGACAGTGGGTGCTTTGCATTAGGGACCTTCAGATCGAGTACGAGTACGCCTTTCCAATTTCAATCCAGTTACTGTCCCAAAATCCTCACTTCCCAATTGCTAACAAGTTGAAAAGGAGACTGTCGGTGCAAGATTGCTGTAAAATGTGAAAGCATAGGCTAGAAAATTTAGTTTGAAAAGTCGTACTCGTACTTAATCTCGTACTCGCACTCCGATCTGAAGGTCCCCATTATCTCAGTCCGACCAGTCGGACCAACCGAGTTTAACTTTTGTAAAATGGAACGACATTTTCAGATTTAACGGGGTCAACCCGGTGGAACGGTCCTTTCCATTTTGGATTCCATTCCCCAGTCGGTCCGCCTACGAGAATCCACTGAGCTGAAAGGAAGCAACTGACCAGTTTGTGAAAATGGAACGGTAAATTTCGGTCCGACCAGTCCGACTGGGCAATGTCGACCACCGAATATTCTGGTCGTAATCAACCGAAACGGGCCTTCCATTTGAATAGCTCACTTTCAAAATCACGTGCCATTTTTAGTTGCCGCGGACTAAAAGTAGTGAAGGCTCGCATTGGAAGGACACAATTCAAAATTGCGGCTTTCGTGGTGAATGAATTTTACCTTGCGTAGAAAGTATGCCTTCTCATTATAATTGCTGTGTTTCGCTGCGCAATAACTATCCCAGGAAAAATTTGAACCTATCGTTTTATCGCATTCCAAAAGATAAATGTCTTCCAAAGGGATAATTAACAATTATTCCATGAGCCCGCGTTGGATATGAGGTGATAAATAACCAACGAGAGCGTAGCGCTAGTTGGTTATAATCACCTCATATCCAACAAGGGCGAATGGAATAATTGTTTTAGTAAATTCTCAACCTCGGTTATTGTTCAGTACATTTGTTCAGTCTATTTTTTTACATTATTAATAATGCGGACATTTCAGTTTGACCTAAACGAAGCGATGCTATGAAAAGGCGGCAAAATCAGTGGTGCGTTGCTCGCTCTGTAAGTTGAATGGAATAAGTGAAAGGCCAGCGAGAGAAACAGCTGCTTCTTCTCAAATATTCCTGGCACAATATCCTTTTATCGTGGAACATCTGGACAAACAATGTTGGTTAACGGGAAGATTGGAAATATTGCGAAGCTGAACATTGCATTACTTGTACAAGCCAAATCGTGCTTGTTTACAGCTGTCTAGCGATCTCGTGGTTGATTAAGAACCCGATCAAGACTGATTCCAAATCAGTTGTGTTGAAACAAAGATGGTTAGCTCAGAACCGATGAATTCCTCTGAAGAAAAGGACAAAGCAAACTGTCACTGAATTGCTGCACGGATGAAAAGAGAGGAAGAGATTGATCTTCGAAGATAATTTCACTGTGGGAAGGCGGTGTTGTTTGTAAAAATTATATACCGTCGCAAGAACTTTGCCCCTTTGTCTGCCACATTTATTGTTCTCGTTTGAAAGCTTGGACTCGCTGGAACTGACAAGCTTTGTCCAGGTAAAAAAACTTTACTGTATTGCTAGCCATATTTATGCTGATACTCTGTTTTCACTTTCTGGACAAATTTGTGTTGATCAGTTTCGGATCTTCCCGTAAACGCCGTGCTAATATTCACCCCTTTTGTTGTGTATTTACAAGAATTTTCGATTAAATGTTTCGCATCAAACTTCATGCTTCTTAGTAGAGTTTACCTGTTTGCTTTAAGGTGAAAAATGCTTTTTTCATCCAATTTTACGTTGACGGAACTTGGCTTCCTGCGAAAAATTTTATATGCTGAACGACATTTGCCGCATTCATTTCCATATAAGGTCAAACGCAGGTATAATGGCTGGTAACCGAGATCCAGTGAACCAATGAGAAAGCTAGAATTGCATTATCCGAGGTTGAGAATTTACTAAATAAGATTAATCCGCAACAAAACATTGAAACTGCAATCGTCTCATACACGAATTTAAAGGAGGAAAGAAAAAGCATCTCAGAGAATTGCCGACAATATTTTCGTGGAGTAAACCAGATTATAAAGCTAGAAAACTACCTTGAAGTGGCTCAAAACAGTTTCCAACACTTTCAAAGACTTAGAATTTGATGGGTCATTATAACCACTCTTTCAGTTGATGCTACAATCATGGTATCAAAAAAACTGCCCAATCATTGGTGAACACGTTGTTATCATTTTCGTGACATAATAGGTTACCATAGAAACAATATGGCATGCTAAAAACACCCTTAATTTTAGGTTTAACTGCTAATAGCTCAACAACGAGTTCGGTGACCCAAATTTTTATTATCGAATTTTGGTAAGCATGAAAACATGCAACTTTTGGCAAAGTTTAAAAGTTCAGAGCCACCTTAAAGTTTCGAAATGTTGAGGTGGCTCTGAACCCCCTCCACAGAATTTTTTTAAACTCTGCATAAAGTTGCATCTTCTTCGCCAAGATATGAAGTATTGTGGTTAAAATCTCGGGAAGTTTGAGACTTTTTGAGAATGTCTCAAAAATTTGCAATGATATTCTAAATTTTCGGGACGACTTTCATTTGCATTTGTTCTGTGAACTTTCACACAAAGTGTGAAAGTCCACACTGTGCGATCGTGCAGCTTTTCCGATTGAGGGGTCAATTTCCGTGTTAATTCGTAATTAGCATTGGGAAGTTTTCGATGGTGTTCGGAGAATCCGAAGTTTTGGTGTGAGGTGATGAGCAGCCAGAGCAGGGAACTCGAAGCATGTTGAAGCAGGCTAGTTTTGCACAGCATTAGCAGAGTGTGTGGCGTGCTGGTGTAAAAACAGTGGGTATTGCGTTTAGATCTCGTCTCAAGCGGTGCAGCCAATTTTGGAATTGAAGCCACGAGACTTTAGTTCTTGCATGGGCCGGAGTCTGAAAGGAATTTCCTCCTAGAAAACAAAAATCGTATAGGAGGCACTATTAACTCTCGACACTCTCCATGTCAGAAGGCCGAAAAAAATTAAACTCATTCGGGATACAGAATTATTTCTCCTTGTAGTAATTATACAACTACTTTGTTTGCATTGTATAATTATTGACAACTGATATTGCTCAACTGGCCGCCAAAAATTAACACCACTGCTTGTTGTCGAAAATGCACGGGCATGCATTGTATTTCTAATGGTGAATTACTGAAATAAGTATGGGTAATCAAATGGTGACGAGTGAAATTAGGAAATAATTTCACAAGTATACGATTTGATTACCTTGTAATATCATAGGTGACAAATTACGCTCACAATCGTGGGTTTTTGACTTGTTTGTATCGAAAAATTTCGCGCCAAACGTTGCCATGGCAATTTTATAATTTCACATGTGAAATTACAAATTAACGCTGAAATTTCTCGCCAAAATTAAGGAGTAATTTGTCATCTCTGATATTATGCTGGTAACCCTGCGATGGGCCGGTATCCCATCCAGGGGGCAGTAGAAATATCCCTAGCTGCTTAACACTACAGAAACCGGGATAAGCTCCGGCAGTATGTGCCACTGGGCACTAAGCTTTACTTTTTACCATCATTTTAAGGGGGTTTGCTGTGTTGCTTTTCCACTGTATCAGTCTAGTTTTTTATTTACTGGCAGATTAAAAAATTGTCGTTATGCTTACCTATCGATTGGTCCTCTTTCTTGTTCTCTTCACAGAGCCAAAGTCTAGTTGCCCTGTCGACACATTCTTGGAATTCAGAAAGAGCTGTCGAGTCTTTACTCAGTAGCTGACAAATCACTTTGTCGTTTTTCCTTGTGCTCATCTGAGCGTGTAACCATGACAACTGTATAATCTCTTTACGGAGCTGTTATCCTGCCACCGCAAAGTTCTACTTTGGACAGGAGTGCTTTGATGTGTAGAATAGTCAAGTGTCAGATGCAAACCTGAATGATCTGACTTGACACAATAATATTAGTTTTTGAACTCACTTCTATTGTTTTTGTGATATTTTAGATATTTAATTCTATATGTCAAAATTCAACTTCTTATGGGGTTTTGTGCAACCTTTTAAATATTAATTGAAAAATTCAAAATTTGTTCAAATGCCCGCATTGAAGATGAAGTGTTTAGTCATACTCGTATTCGATATTTCTTGGACAAGTCCGTCCAAGGGGGAAAGGTGCAGTGAGGTTATCCCTATGTTAAGCACCAACCTGTGAAACGAGGCCAGACCACAACACCAGGAATCTCGTTCCCAAAGTGGGTTCTTTAACGTCCCCTGCTTGCCGTAACACTGAATATGCAGGAGACGGGACCTACGGTTTTTCGTCCTTATCCGAGAAGACTAGAGTCACTGATCATTTGCTTAAATCGTTAACTTCTCTGGTAGATTAATAGAAACTCATCTGTGTTCTATTTGAAATCCGCGAATCTGATTGGTTCTACTGTTACCAATGAACATAAACTAGAAATAATTCTCACTATGTATAGCTGCCCCGCCTGTTTTTAATTTTATTTGATACAGAGTTCCCACTGAACGTCAAAAACTAACGTGGAAAGCAAACCTTTTGAGTTTCTACTTTTTATGAGCGGTATTCGCTCATAGAAAACTGTCGCTTGTAGTCTTATTGTTAATTATGCACTGTTGTAGTAATGAGAACACCACTGGACCAAAACTGGGCTAAGATAACCAAGGGTGAATGCGAAATTTGAATTCAGATTCGAAAGCTTTAGAAATATATTCAGTTAAATTCTTTTTGTCTTCAAATATTTGATGATTGGATGCTCTGAAAAGAATAGAGAAATTATCGGACAAAATGCTTTTGAGCAAAAGAAAAAGAAACCCAACCTCGTTCCCAAGGTCTCTCATCCTCCCGCCCTCCTCTCTCGCTCCGGGAGAGCGGGAAGATGAACGAGGTTGAAAGAAACCCGGATTAAAATTTAACCCCGGGTTAGCGCTAATCGTCCTTCGAACAACTGGGCCCTGGTGTCCAACAGTGTAAGATCGTGTGGTGATGCTCGCTATCTTTGTAGTTAATATTTCTCCCTGTTCGTAAATCAGTTGGTTACTTTGAATGATTTATCAGTTCAAATGAATATATGAAGAGAATGGTTCTTTCATACTTGTTGGTGGTTCATGTTGGTGTGGTATGCAAACTTGATCAGTCGGTGAGGCGAAAACACCACAAATGGGAATTTTGTTCCAGATTGTTTCTCTGTGTGCCCCTTGTTGCAAGCGAACAATTCAGTAACAAAAAATCGGAGCTTTTTCACTGGGATTACACTTGTTTCGCACAATCTTGAAAAGGTCTTGAATTTTGGCTTGCATCTTGAAAAGTTCTTGAATCTCTCAAAGACCTTGAAAAGTCCTTGAATTTTTGAACGAGTATTGAGAAGTCCTTGAAATTTGATGTAGTATTTCTACTGTTTGCAGAAAAAATGGACAACTTACACTTGTTGCTAAGTCTAGTGCTCTGAAAAGGTCGCAAGACATGAAATTATTAGCTGGAACAAAACGACAGTGAAAAACAACTACAATTAACTGCAAAGTTAGGTTGCTTTGGAAGACTGCTGATGCTGACGCACGATTGTAGAACCAAAACTAATAAATAGTGGGTATCGCCTGTAATGTTAGCATCCAAAAATGATGTTTTATGCGAATGAGTCGGCATTCGGAGCAACAAGATCAAGTGCTTGTGTGTGCTTAAAAAGTCCTTGAATGTTTTTAGCCTAAAGGTGTACGAACCATGTTACAGCTATGGAACGTCATATTATTTTAAAGTGGTACGAGTTCGCGATTGTGATCAAAATAGGATATCTATGGTTGAGTTCATCGTTTGGTATAATGCCTTCTGAACTGCCAGTAGCATTTTCACTTGGTGGTAGAGCGGCATTCTGGGTCATCAAATGAAAACAGTAGCAAATTAAAATGCAGGCTTTGCATTAGTCCACTAGTTGGGTGATACTAATAATAAATAGCACGGCTGACAAGTGAAGGTTGAAGTAAGTCCGATGTCTTCCGTTTTAATGTCAAATTTACCATATTGGTAAGTGGCGTCCTTAACGCTTTCTCTCCAAAGAGATTAAGGTACTTGCCCTGGTAAAATTTTGCATTTTTAATTTCCCTTCTTTATTCCTTATCATGTTTTGTAGTATTCTTATTTTGCAAAAATATCGATTTTGGGACAAAATTCGCACAAGGAGACTAGAACGATGAAGCTAAGTCAAGTGAATTGGATTTCCGAGTGAGGAACTGGGTCGGTTGTTAGGCTCTCTGGGTAGCTCCTTTGTGAGGTTATTTTGACTTTTCGAGCACTGTTTGCTTTGTGAACGCCATATTTGATTCGAAAACTGAATGTTTTTTCTCTTCACTGTTAAACAATTTCTTACAACAGCGAAAATAACCGTCAGAACCATTTCCTTGGCTGTACTTTAACGAAAAAATAAACTTCCGCATGTTCAAATTTCCTTCCAAAAGAACTTCCGGTTGACATCAAATTTACTTCCGCTTCCTCTATTTCATTTTTACACGAACGGCCAATAAAAAATTGAACTTTTTCCATTTTCCCAGAGTCTCACCTGGCGATAAACCGCTGACCGTGGAGCCCGTGGACTCTGGGGACTCTGGGAACGAGATATGTCCAAGCGAGGACAAACATGAGGCGAAATTTCAACGACAGTTTTTTCGGAACTTAGCAGCAAGCCTAATGTGATAGTTTAGTTTGTATCACTTTCCAATAAACAGTAGAAAGTTGTCTCTTCTTTCCGCCTTTTTGTTTTGTTAACTATTTGCCTGCTTAGTATTTGCGGGAATAGGGAAGAGGGAGATATCGGATGAGCACAGGAAGTACAGGCTGATTTGCGTCTGCATTGATTGCGTTCACCGAAAACCCAAAACCAAAGTAATTACTTTGGCTAATAACAAAGGACGTAGACATTCCAGTGAACCAATCAAAACTCGAATAAATTACACGTAGCTGACACAATGCGCGGGAAAATGTGCGGCGGCGCGCGGGTCAGGATTGATTTTGGTTTTGCTCCTGATTGGTTGAAAATTGGCGCGAGATTTTTAAACCAATCACCGAGCGAAGTAATGCAATACCAATTAAAAGTAAACGAAGAAATACTTAGGACACTGAATGAAAACCGCTCTATATCCCAGAAGAGCCTCTGCGGAGCAAAGAATTTTTAGTCAGCTGCGCTTTTCTCCGAAGTTTGCGTTGTCGTGAATGAGCTATGTAATTTCCATGGTCAATATTCTCATCGAGTGGCAATGAGCGCGCGAGAATAATTCTCTCTCTGTTATTGCAAATAATGTCACATTCTCGATCAACAGACAATCTTCTTCTGATCGTAGTTTTAGGGGGTGATTACATGGTGATTTTCAGTTCGGGCTGAGATTTCAGTCTGAGTTCTGAAAGAAATCCTCTAGAAATGAAAGTGGCGATTGCATGGAGAAGGTTTAGCCCCAGTCTGGATTTCAGCCCTGGCTGAAAATCCTAGCCCGTTTGTGAAACCGGGCAAGGATTTTCAGCCCGGGCAAACGGGCTGAAAAATCCACACAAAGTCCATGTAATCGAAATAAAATGCCAGCCCGGGCTGAAAAGGCAACGTGAGCATGTGCAGTGAGGTTGTTTTCTTGGAAAAAAATTTTAGCCCGGGTTAAAATTTGTCATGTAATTATATAGCTTCATCAAAATCCATAATTCTCAACAGATGCATTTTTCATTAATTTTTTCCAACTATCCAAATTTAAAATAAATTGGACAGTTTTTGCTCAAACTGTCCAATTTAAGAAAAATCTGGATTCCTTCCATAATCCAATCAATTGTCAAGAAAAACTAGTTTGGGGGGCGAAACATTTACCATGTTCAAATATTTTCGGATGCTATATAATTAATAGGTAACAGGACTACATGCTGTCCAATTTGAAAATAATTGGATTCAAAAAATTCCTCGAACTGCCAAATCGGACTCGGCCTACGGCCTCATCCAATTTAGCAGTCCTCGAAATTTTTTCTCATCCAATTATTTTCAAATTGGACAGCATGTAGTCCTATTACATATACTAATCGCAACAATATTTCAGCCCGCCACACCGGGATGAAATTCGCCAAGTAATCACCCCCTTAGCAGTATGGTAAAAGTAAAACTAGGATCTATAAAACTGTTTCGTGCATTTGCCCATGCCATTTTTTGTGCCATTTCATTAAAGTGAAAAATTACGTTCAACCTCACTGGAAATATGTTTTCAGGTGATCAAAAGTCAAATTCAGCTTGCAATCGGTGCGTCAGTAATATTGTCAATATTTGCCTTGAGCCCATGTTTTATTTCCTGTTTTGAATTCGTCATCTGTGCTCACTTGACCAATTCTCTTTACTGATTGTCAGTGATCTCTTACATGTTAGAAAGAGAATTTACGGTTACGAGTTGGAAATTTTCCTGATTCTCACCACCTTTCCTGTAGACAGTGTATTGGTGTCGTAAAGAGAAATTTGATTTTGATCAATCTTACGAGTCAAAGCATTATATAACTATGATTCCTCTTTCAGCTACAATGCGTAGGAAGGCACGTGGAAATATTTTTTTGCTTCGCAGCTGTGAAAAGAGCACTTGGATTGATACAGCCGTGAACGAGGCGTGGTGAAATTCATGTAAGGCAAAACAATAGTCGCTTTAGACGGCATACTGATCTTCTGGTCTAACAGCTACAGCGAGTAAGATTGCATTTGAAGAGGGTCTAAAATGTTTTTTGTCCTGTTTTCACTTATTCTTATCGGCAGCGCTGTTGAAGGCACAGGTATGGACGAAATCAGTTCCCTAACGCAATTCACCCCGGCCCCGGCCGGAGGGGAGTACTCCCATATATGGGCTATATATGTATGTGTCGCGGGATAGGATATGGTGTTTCGAGGTTCTCGTTCTTTAAATAGGATATCATTTATGCTTCTTTTGGCGTTCTTCACGGTGTAATCCTTAGATCATGATAGGGTACCTAAATTGCATTATATTTTGCAATTTCCAGTGCGTAAACAACATGCTAAACGAAAAATAAACGGTCTGTTGAACTGTAAACGTTACGGAATTACGTTGACCCATTTACACCTTTCTTAGTTTTTGTTTGTTCCTTGAATAGGGTGTCATTTTTCGGATTTGTTCCTTACATAGAGTATCAAAATCCGTATTCTTTATCCTTAAACAGGGTCAGGGTTTAAGAACCTTCGCGGCACACACCTATTCAAAATTTAAGGGAGTACCTCTCCGGGAATTCACCGTGGTTTAATTTTGTTAATTGTAAAATCCCATGTTTCTTGTCCCCGAAAAAGAGAGGATCACAAAAATATTAAAACTTTGTCAGATGAAACCACCTACGGGCTCGTCAAAATACCGTACAACTCGTAAAAATACTCAGCGATACTACACAACAAAACGTCTAATAAGATATATGCATTACTATATTATGTTGTAAATTAAGTCTACCTTTTTAATTTGGTAATAAAGCTTGTGTTGTTGTTGTTATCGACAACGAAATACATGTCCTGCGAAAACATATGGATAGAAATTAGATTTCAAGTCATACTTTGAATAATCGGGGGTTCTTTTCTTTCGACCTCTTTGAAATTGGGCATACTAACCTTCTAAGCTAAGACAATCTTTTCCAAAGAATATCAGTCCATTTATTTGTTAGTTTCCTGCGGAAAAACGAGAGAATCACTGAAGATGTGAACATTTTGGCAATTTTTAAGAAAACCCTGAATACTGATTTAAGATTAAGATTTATACTAGGAGAAGACTGCTTTTATTACCTCTTAATTTCCATACTTTATCGTTATCGTTGGCTCATGTTATCGATGGCTCATGGCCCAGCTCAAAGGAAATTTTTAAAAATACCTCCTAAACTCGTGATGTTTGATAATCAGTAGAATATAAGGACGTCGCTTTGGAGCAAAGTGAGTATGTCAGATATCTTGAGATTTTAATTGACAGGAACCTGTCGTGGAAATACCATATTGATCACATAGCTATTTTAAAAAGTAAGTAGACTGGTAGGCAAAATTACGACACTTTATGCCAAAACACCCTCTTAAACATATATCGAGCTCTTATAGCTCTTGCGAGGCTGTTCCTCACTTTTACTGTTCTCCAGTGCAAATGTTGCTGGTTGACAAAATTTTCAGTATATTCTCATTGGAGTTGTTACTGAAAAACTACTATTTTTTACGCTGGCGGATTGAAACTCAGAGGAGCGACTGAAAAAACGGCTCGACGAGGGCTTGAGTCTTGTCCAGGAGAGTGGATTTCATCTGTTTTCAGGGCCAATTTCCGCGCGTTTTTTGTTTTGGTTCCAACTAGCACTACGAGTTGTCTTCAGGGTTTCCTTTCACATAAGTTCTCTCGTTTCTTCAAAGTGCCCCTCAACCTCGTTCCCAGGATCTCTCGTCTTCTCGTCGTGCAATGCGACCTTCATGCCACTACGCGGGTTTGCCCGCTCTTCTGGCTTCGTAGTGTACAGACATCGATTTCATTTTCTTGTTCCAGATTACAAGTTAATTGTTGAAACCGCGAATGATGTTTTTGCTGGAACTGACGCTAGAGTGGAGATCCAAGTCTTTGGCACCAGGGGCAAGATAGCAGCAAGGGAGATAAGAGGCTCTTTTGAAAGAGGAAGGTAAAAACCGTTCAATACCACTTTACGTACATTAATTTACATAATCATCATACTTATCATTTCTGTAGCATACACTAAAATATCGCTCGTATTTTCCTGTCTCAAGTCAGTAAGGTGAATATATAGCAGGAAGTCCACAGTAGAAGTTAAAGAAACAGTCAGCTGGAGCACATGCGCATTAGATACCATTTCATAGCTAATTTACATATCACATTTTATCGCGATCCCTCTCTTTTAACAAAATATGATAAAATAATATAGGATGAGCAAAAGCACGCTCAAAAACAGGTTTTTAGTAAACAATTGAAAATCGAGTGAAACACTGGGAAGATTGAAGCGGATTTCTAGATTTACTCGACGCGTACCTTTGATTTCAGGTTGAGGTAAACTTTTTTCAAATTGAGAAAACTAGTATCCAGGTCAGCGCGGTTCCAAAGCTTACGATTTCCCATGTTTCCTATTTACGGCTCGTGGTAGTGTGAACAGAGTATTAAACTTAATAAATTTTGCTTGATCACTATCTCCGCTAATCGAAAATGCCGTGCGGGCTACTGTAAATACAGAGTATTTTCACTGAATATAATTTCTTATTCTCTTCAAGGAATGGCTCTAGAATTCGAATAAAAACTGGTTAGTTTTCAAATTTCAATCCACCTTGCCATCCTAAGTGATAGGCAGCAATAAACGGTTTTAGTTCAGTGATATAGTCCTAGGTAACAAAACTTTACCATTATTTTTGGGTTTCCATTGATTCAGGGACATATTTCAGCATTTCAAAATGACACCAATTACCGCGACAGTGCTCCTTTAAATCTTCCGCCATTTCTTTGACTGCGTCTTGTCTCAGTGACGTCATCGTGCGCCTCACTATTAGGCGTAAACTTGGGTAATGTTACTATAAATAGCGTTCCTCTCATTCTAGATCACAATAAAGATTGCTGGACACGAAGACAGCATATTCAAGTATTATGATTGGGTTGAAGAATATAAGTGGCAAATATTAACCCGTAAGTAATATATTAGTAGCAACCATTTCTGATCTTATAGTATTAACCGTTTACCTTATTTTATGGTCAATTTTAATTTTTATTTCAGTGTCAATTGATGAAGCGTGCATTAAATGGAGTTTTTAGTTTTGCATCAAAATTTTTGCTTCATCTGTATACATAAAACTCTCTACAAGTACATGCTTGGTGTGAATGGGATTTTAGGTTAAATTTAGGTCAAATAATCGTCTTTTTAGGTCTAATTTCAATTTATAATCAGAAAACGCAGTTTCGACGTAGTCCAGGCCTAAACTAGAGCAAATATATTTCGTCCATTACGAAAAGCTCGCCTTGAAACCCCGGGGGTACTCCCTTAAATTTTGGATAGGTGTGTGCCGCGAAGGTTCTTTAATAAACCCTGGCCCTATTTAAGGATAAAGTAAACGGAATTTGATACTCTTTTTCAGGACCAAACCCAAAAATGACACCCTTTTCAAGGAAAAACAAAAACTAAGAAAGGTGTAGACGGGTCAACTTTTTGTCGTTCCGTAACGTTTTCAGTTTGACAGACCGTTTCTTTTTCGTTGAGCGTGTTTTACGCACTGCAAATTGCAAAATAGCCAAATAGTACTATTTTGGTACCCTATCTTAGATCACACCGTGAAGAATGGCAAAAGAAGCAAAAATGACATCCTATAGCCCATATATGGGAGTACCCGCGGACCTTGATACTGAGAGCTATTTGTTGGGTGAACTTGGGAACTTGGGTGGCCGGAGTCATGAATCCTTATAGATGATCTGGATGATAGAAGTTCGCAAGTTGGATCGAATGATAGACGTTCGTCGGAAGTCTCGTTTGAACTGTTTGATAGCTTTCTTTCTTCTTCTGAAGTTGTTGTCTTCCCTCGCAACAGTCGTGATGTCGATTGCGTCTTCTGTGTTCAAAGTTGCCTGATGACACAACTTGACAAAATTTAGCCTAAAGTTTTTGTCAATCATTTCTCATATTACAATCGTTCTCAGTTTATTCCATTCAGCTCATCCTCGGTGTAAAAACCTGTGAAACTCACGAGTGGCGTAAAACAAAGAAGGAACAAGACAACAAAGAACTGAGAAACATGTAGAACAGAAAAACAAAAGATCATAAACAAAGTAAAAAGTCACGGGTTTTTACACCGAGATAAACCCTTCCATTCCGGGTCAAGCCACCCTTGTGCCCGCAGCCTTATGTCCCGTCAGGGATGACGAGGATTAGGTAGTAAATGCTCGAATTAGCGCCCAGCTTCAAATAAACGCCCCGCTTAGAATTAGCGCCCCTCCTAAGGCTCAAACTTCCAATGAGCGCCACACCCCCTCCCATCCCCCGAGAAAAAATAACATTGCTTGAGGACAGCGATACAGAAATTGAAGTTGATGAAAGATCCAAATGCTTAGGAGAGACACGATATTTTAACATAAACAATGTGTTTTTATTGTATATTTAATTGAAGACAACTGGACATTAACCGTAGGCTTTTCTTTTTAGACAAAACATTTCACAATGGCAAACGCATAATTTTGTTAGAATTGTTCTATTGCAGAAATAAAAAACATTTTTGATGAAAATGTCTTAAGAACGTTTCGAGTTCGCAAAAAGTAGTTTTCTATGAGCGCCCCCTTCAAATAAGCGCCCCCCTCTCGCCTTAGAAAATTAAATAAGCGCCCGGGCGCTAATTAGAGCATTTACGAACATTTACGAACTAGCAGTTAAACGAAATCTATGAAATCAGTAAGGAGAATTGATATTTTGAGCGGCGGTATGGTTTCTATCTTTATCTTATATATTTATGTATGTTGAGCTGTCCATGGTGTAACTATGCAAATATTTTTAGTTCTTTTCTTGTCTTAGTGTCCTCAGAGTGACAGGATAAAAGATGACGATTCCGGGACAAATCTGTGGGACAAAAGTCTTCATAACTAGTTTTTGGCTTTGCGTTGATTAATCTAAATTTGCTATTTCCTCAGAAATGTGGACGGCTGCCGCAGGCTATCAAACGTTGAGCAATGACTGGGCATTAGGGCGGCATGAACTAAAACGAGGAACACCGGGACACCGGAACACCGGAACACCGGAACACCCCCGGGACACCCCGGAACACCCCGGAACACCAGAAATTTATTGGCATTTTATGGTATTTCTGGTGTTCCGGAGCGTTCCGGGGTGTTCCGCTGTTCCGTGTTTTTTGGTGTTCCGGTGTTCCGGTGTTCCTGGTTTTAGTACATGCCGTTAGGGTTGGTTTATCCTAGCGACAAAGTGGAGTTGAAATCAGAAGGAAGATATACGATCTACTTGAAATTGCTGCGCGAAGTGGAAGACTAGCCTTCATTTATAAACATTCTTTTAATGGACATTCTTATTAGCTAATTTATTCTGCGCGTGCTTCCTAATTTGTTCACCTTGTTCTCACGAGAGCGTCAGAGAGAGAAGCGAAATCGGAAGATAAAACTCTTCGAGGTTCTGATCCTGTCGATTCTGACTCTATCTAGCATCCGACGGCGTTTCTATGGCTCGTAACTCTCAGGACGCTATGCTTCCAAGCCCACGTACGATCCCTTCGCTAGTGTAAACCAACTCTTTAAAACCCGCTAACAGCAATTGCTAAAACTGTATTTGTGACTATTTGAAAATGTAATAAAATGTCCCGTGTTAGATATGCATGGTCATCTCTCGCAATTTTTTTAATGCCTGCATGCGCGAAATTTTGGCACTTTTATAAAAACGAAAACGGCTTGCGTTGTTATCAAGTCATGTCAGTTAAGGTATCGAGTAACTGTTTCAAACTAACCTCATAATCATTATTCCATAACTTGGCTCTCAAATGTGGCTTTATCGCAGATACTTCACTATTTAGACCGTCCGATTTTCCGAGAAAAGGCATAAATATAGTGTAAATTGCCCATTTGAGATCATGTGATGCTCTCCCGAGAATTACCCCTGTGTCCATTTGAAAATTATTCATTCATTTCAGCGTGGATGTGTTTGAATTTGAAAGAAATAAGTCTTAAAGGTAACATCACGTGGTCTGAAATGGGGCAAAAAACGAACGAAGCAGAATACTTTGTGTTGTTGTTGCTTGCCTTTCTCTCCATTTAAACGTGAAAATTTTCGTTGGCGCCGAAACTAATTTCTTGCAAGAAATGGCATGCCTATCAGACCTATCAGATTTAATACTAGAAACCGGTCTTAGCTCTAGCTAAATATAGGGCTTAGGCCGAATTGACTGCTACTAAATACTACCATTTTTATAAAAGATACCGTCTCTCAAGTCGAAGTCAAAGTTGCCTGATGACACAACTTGACAAAATTTAGCCTAAAGTTTTTGTCAATCATTTCTCATATTACAATCGTTCTCAGTTTATTCCATTCAGCTCATCCTCGGTGTAAAAACCTGTGAAACTCACGAGTGGCGTAAAACAAAGAAGGAACAAGACAACAAAGAACTGAGAAACATGTAGAACAGAAAATCAAAAGATCATAAACAAAGTAAAAAGTCACGGGTTTTTACACCGAGATAAACCCTTCCATTCCGGGTCAAGCCACCCTTGTGCCCGCAGCCTTATGTCCCGTCAGGGATGACGAGGATTAGGTAGTAAATGCTCGAATTAGCGCCCAGCTTCAAATAAACGCCCCGCTTAGAATTAGCGCCCCTCCTAAGGCTCAAACTTCCAATGAGCGCCACCCCCTCCCATCCCCCGAGAAAAAATGACATTGCTTGAGGACAGCGATACAGAAATTGAAGTTGATGAAAGATCCTAATGCTTAGGAGAGACACGATATTTTAACATAAACAATGTGTTTTTATTGTATATTTAATTGAAGACAACTGGACATTAACCGTAGGCTTTTCTTTTTAGACAAAACATTTCACAATGGCAAACGCATAATTTTGTTAGAATTGTTCTATTGCAGAAATAAAAAACATATTTGATGAAAATGTCTTAAGAACGTTTCGAGTTCGCAAAAAGTAGTTTTCTATAAACGAAATAAGCGCCCCCTCTGAATTAGCGCCCTCCTCTCGCCTTAGAAAATTAAATAAGCGCCCCGGGCGCTACTTCGAGCATTTACGGTAGTTGATGTACCACCAAATTCAGTCTCCGAACTAGCAGTTAAACGAAATCTATGAA
>OX393568.1:6653819-6813819 GCA_947652115.1 Blastomussa wellsi | reverse complement strand
TGGTACTTTAATGTTAAAATCCGTTTTTTCTTCCCGGCAAAGTTACCCTTAGGAGACATAAGTGACGATAAATATCAGAAATTATAATTTTTTTTAAACATTGTCGAAGCTTAGGTTATATTCACTGGCATAAAACAATATTATTAGTTATACAGACTGATATTCACGTGACTTGGCTTGGCCATCGTAAAATATGTCTCATAATTTTCCCCCGTCGTTTTGAAGGCATTCACCTGTAGTATGTTATGTGCAAACTGAAATTGATAATAAAGTAATGAGAAATGTTAATTTGTATTTTTCCATGTATTTTCACCCAATTGCTCATTTTCAGGGTTGAATATAGTTCGTGGAAATTCCAAACAAAAAAGCAAATTTGTCATTCATTGTTTAGCTAGCTTCGCCAACACCAAATACAGCTTGCGTTTTTCAGCATAGCAATAATATGAAGTAATTGGTTGTCGGAGTTATTAGTATTGGAGTTTTAATGCGAGGTGATATTTCTCTGTAATGAGGTTTGATAAGTCACAGTTGTGTAACCAACAGTTCGTTTCCATGGAAACATGGCTGACATGGCTTGCCCAGCTGTGAATATAACGAAAGTCTTCATTATTTGATAATCAAAGACGCAGTGGATCGGTTTTGGAAGACTCATAACGCTTGATTTTTAAAAAGGGAAAGATATGTTGGTATTAGTGATATCTCTGTTACTATTTTGCGGCTATTCTCAGGGAAAAGGTAAGAAAACGCCAATTTTCGAGTTTTAATTAAGAGATGTTTAATTTATTGGCGATCATGCAGTAAATAATATTTTGCACACGGAAACATTCGACGTGTAGAAAATTTAGTAAAAAAGCAATTTAATTTAGATTGTTACAACGCAAATTTAATTGTCTTGAAATCTGATTTATGTTGAAGTTACTAAAGTTAGCTAAAGTAGAAAAATATCAATTCGTTAAAATCATCTTCGGTTCTGGATGGGTCAATATAGTATTGCTCAGTATAGACTGCGGAATTCTATTTTGTGAATAATCGTTTTTCTAGACCAAAATAAGGACTGGATGATTAGTTTTTCAATTTTGCTAGTTACATTTAGTACAAGTACCTAGTCTGCGTTTCAATACAAGAGAAATCGCAAGTTTCCAGGATTTGCCTGAGGGTAAATGGAAATGTCGGGAGTTTGTCGTATTTAACCGTTTTCCTCTCATTTCTCTTATACATTCAGTTACTAAAAATTCAAACCAATTTTTAGCTGAGTTTCTTTCATTTAGGAAAACTGAAAGTCCACTTTCCTCGCACTCCGATACGTAAACTAAGTCTCTTTCGATCGCCCAAGCAAGTAATCCCAGAGCCCGGCACTCACCCCGAATTGGAAGAATTTTGCGGCAAAAATTAATAGAATGGTAAAAATCATGCGGTAAAATATTATGGGTATCACACGCAAGTTTGTACAAATCACAAGGCGCAACTCAGACAGCATTTACAGAGTTGTCAAGTCCTCTGTAAGTGAATCTAAGTAGTATTCACAACGAATGATAATCTCGACTCGGTTTTCTATTTCCCTTGGCGATAACTAAATTAAAAACAATACAGTTAATTTAGCACTCTTTTTCATAAATAAGTGTTTTATTCTGAAATTATTTTGTTGAAAAAGCTAGAATAAGCAATACTGATATAAATACGCTTTTTCCTTGTAATTCCAACTTAGCTCAGAGATGTTTAGATCTAATAGCATTCCTTTGCTTGGCTCTTTTTAGAATAAATTAAGCCGGCTACCATGTACGCTTTGCAGCTCTTTACCCTACCCTAAACTTTCCAAGTCACGGTTTGAAAACAAATTTGAAGGAGCACCGAGCGAGTATTGTTCACAAGTGACGACAGGTGATCAAAACTCTGCTGATAGATTGAAACTTTAGCTTTAGCTCGCTTGACTGGGAAAGTAAAAAAATTCAAGAACAACAACATTAATAGCGAAAAGTTATGACCGACAATGCTTACCTGAATTAAACTGGGTGATCCTTTGAAGTAAGAGTGAAAATTTCGGGAGTTTATGCGCAGTAATGATTTACCTGTTTGGACTATTTTGCGCAGATTCTGTGGGAGTTTTTCTGTATTTTTGTTTGCGGACCGTGAGCAAAATCACAAGTTTTCAACAGCGAGAACCGAAATTTTGTAATTTTTAAAATATTTGTCTATAGATCATTTTTATTTGCCTTTTAAAATTTCAGTAGTGTAATGAATTTGTACCGAGTTCAAATAAAGTTTTATTTATTTTTATTATTCCAAATGACACAAAATCCTAACGAGCCTCATTTATCACATTTTATATGACAACCAAATCAATGCGCGTGCTATGATTGGTCAATCAGCTATGGTATATTGTACCAGTAAACTCATGGAAAAATGGCACATTTTCTGAATTATTATATAAAAGCAATAGACCACAAGTTACTATGGTTTATAGGCTGATCAACCACTTGGGATGTTGGTAGAACACTCAAAGAATTTGTAAATCACTCGCCTGCGGCTTGTGATTTACAAATTCTTCTCGTGTTCTACCAACATCCCGCGTGGTTTATCAGCCTATAAACCATAGTAACTTGAGGTCTATTGCTGAAATACACATGCTCGATCTGCTTCGATATAAACCCCTGCTATCTGATCGGTCACGCTTGGCTGACTAAAGGCCAATTAATAAACGACCGGTGGGCTGAAACTTAAAATTAAAGGTAAAAGTTCTTTTTTATTTTTGATAATTTTGGATAATTCTTTCCTGTCCGCTGGGCCAAATTTTGACCATCCATTGGCCTGCTTACGTCGGCCACATAGTTTTGAAATATTCGTGAGAAAAAAAGGTGGTATGCGATGGGTTATTAAACCATTTCCGAGTTGCTTTCTACCTCTGTTTCAAAACGAGTCTCGGTGCACAACATTTCACGAGTATGATTAGTATATTTAATAGGACTACATGCTGTCCAATTTAAAAATAATTGGATGAGAACAAAATTCCGAGGACTGCGAAATTGGACGAGGCCGTAGGCCGAGTCCAATTTGGCAGTTCGAGAATTTTTGGAATCCAATTATTTCCAAATCGGAAAGCATGTAGTCCTGTTACCTATTAATTATAAAGCATCCAAAAATATATGAATATGACAAATGTTTCGTCCTCCAAACTAGTTTTTCTTGACAATTGACTGGTTTATGGAAGGTATCCAGATTTTTCTTAAATTGGACACTTTGAGCAAAAACTGTCCAATTTATATTAAATTTGGACAGTTGGCAAAAATTAATAAAAAAAATGCATTTGTTGACAATAATGGGTTTTCATGTAGCTATATAATTACTGACAGAATTGGACGACACACAGTCCTGTTACAAATTAATCATAACTATAACAAAATTCGAGAAAAACAAAACAAAACCTGTTGACGTTTTATCGTCACTGATAAAAAAGAGTTGTTTGAAAATGAAAGTTCTAGGAATATCAAGGCGTTTCAGGCGTATCAAGGAAAGAGCGCGCGCATGCGCAACACGCAAACCTTGCTATTGGACACCTTGTTATTGGGCACTTTGTTATTGGACACTTAAGCTGCGCGCGCTCCAATTTGGTAAAAAATAGGGCGTGCCAAGGACCAATCAGATTCGAGAATTTTGTTATAGTTATGATTAGTCGGCTAATCGGGTGTGCGCGGTTGTCGTGTTTTAACAGCCGAGCCGAGATATCTCGGCAAAACCCTTAAAGTGCCTGTCATCCTTTGTAAATTTGCACGAATTTTGAGAATTTATTTATATGAAACGTTTTCCGAAAAAATAAATTTTAATCAGTGATTGGTCATTATTTTATCACCCAACAAAATTATCATAAATTGTAACAAAATTACCATTAATTATAACAAAATTATCATTAATTATAATTATAACAAAAATTATCATTAATTATAACAAAAGTATCATTAATTATAACAAAATTATCATTAATTACAACAAAATTATCATTAATTATAACAAAATTATCATTAATTATAACAAAATTATTATTATAGGCTTTTATCATATTGAACACAATAAAGGGAACGTGTAGAGGCCTGTCATAGTGGGCTCGTGACGTCAAAACAGCATCACATTCGCATTCGCATTCGAAGTCCCTTGAGTTCCTTACAGGTATAGCCAAGTGAGCTTGCGACGTCGATCCGGAATCATAATCTATCATAGCGAAGATGGCAAAGACCCGTATAGTGATGAGAGCGATTGCTTCCCATCAACAACAATATTCTTTATTCGTATTCGCCTTGCCTGAGTGTGTTAAATTAAAAACATTATTGAAAATAAAAATAAAGTACTGACTGCGTGCCTGGATGACAACCACATGGCCCGGCGGAGCCAGCCGTGACCCTTGTTGGATTCCTGCCCGGTGCCATATGTTGGTTGATTGGTTTGTTGTTGGTTCTCCCTTCGCTCCGAGGGTTCTCCGGTTTTTCTGCCTTCTCATACACAAATATTTCTAAATTCAATCCGCCCTGGATATAACACCCGCATGAAAACCAACTAGGGCTGCCGAAGTGTGCCTTTTAAAGTTATCTCGTGTATTTTTACTTCATTTGTTATTGTTTTTTAGATTACACGTTAATTGTTGAAACCTCAAATGATAATTTCGCTGGCACTGACGCACAAGTGAAGATCAAAGTCTCTGGCACCTTGCGTAACATAGAGGAGAGGGAAATTAAAGGCAGTTTTGAAATAGGAAGGTAAAAACTAAAAACTTTACTGTTTTATTATATAATCATTGAACATTTTCTATAATATCAAACAAGGGTTGCTACTCTTCGTTGTAACGACAGCTCAGAACAACGCAAGCTTGCCATTAATCTTGTTTTTCCCTACCAAGTAGAATATTTAAGAGGGACCGTAACTTTAAAATATTCTGTATTTTAAACCTGCAGTTTTAACTTCTCACTTTTTTCCTTGTAGTTTTAATCTTTGTATCGTTAGAGGACCCCCTGAAAACCACTTTTTAGAGATGGAAGCCTCCCCTTAAAAGATGCATTATCATTATTATTATTATTATTATTATTATTATTATTATTATTATTATTATTATTATTATTATTATTATTATTATTATTATTATTATTATTATTATTATTATTATTATTATTATTATTATTATTATTATTATTATTATTGGTGTTCTCTCTTGTTATAGCACTGACGAAATTCACATCCAAGACTACGACGTAGGATACGTGACAGGAATGGCAATTAAACGTAACAATTATGGTTTTGGGCCCAACTGGAAACTTGACAAGGTAACTGATGAATAGTTGCAGGCCCAATTAACGGGAAACCAAGACAGTTCCCTGACACCTCAATCTTCCCCTAGGATTGCACGAAATAAAAGATTTGCTGAGTCGATAAGTTTATGAACAATGTTTAAGTCACTCCCTAAGCCAGCTTGAACAAAATACACTACAGGTACGCGAATTAATGAAGGCGGTTTCTCCGCTTGGTAGAAATTTACTTCTGCATGAAGACGAGCGACCTAATCGCGTGTCAGTACAATTTACAACCTGTTCTCGCTAGCCAACTCGTTTAAATTTTGCCCATTTTGCAGCACAACATATAATTATGTACCAAGCTCTGTCTGCTTGTTTTTGGTGATTGGTGTTAAAGACATTTTTAAATAATTTCCAAGCGTCAACATGGCTACGTCATGTTACCTAGCAATGTGGCTGACCAAGAAACACTTTGGCGCGGGTTCAGGTGAATACTCTAGCCCTGGCAACTTGATAAAAGATTTCACTGTTATGCTCAATTATGAAATAGTGTGACACCTTTTGAATGCATGCGTGCCAGTGCACAACTTGTAGGGCTTCGCTTGCTGGAACACTGCACGGTGTCATTAGTGAAGGTCCCCAATAGTACTATACTTTTTGCGTGAATCGCATAGACTCTTGTGAAGCGTGATTTGAACAATTCATTTTCCCATGTTAAACGTAATTTAAGCGTTTATTGTTTTCGTGATACGCGATTCCCAATACACACAAGGGACATGAGGGTTGTGGCGTAGCTTTGTGCAGCTGGTTGCGAAGGGGTGGTGGGAGTGGAGGGGTGGCAGGGGATGGAGGGGTGGCGGGGGTGGAGGGGTGGCAGGGGGTGAAGTGGTGGCGCGGGGGTGGAGTGGTGGCGGGTGGTGGAGGGGTGGCGGGTGGCAGCGGGTTGGTTGCTTGTGCGTGCCCAGAACCTCAAACATGTGTGTCAAACGCAAAACACAAACAAAACAAAAGCGCGTGACCCGCCAAGCGAGCGAATGTGGCATAGAAAATACTCCCTGTTGAAGAAATGTCTGCACTGGATATAAATTTGCGTCAGAATTATTTTTCAATTGAAGAAATATCCTCACAAGTATATACACCAAAAATGGCTGCCGCAAATTATTCAACCGATGTTTTGCAAACGTTTTACGAACCAATTTCCGAGGAGGTAAACACAAACCAACCAGGACAAGATCTGGAACCAGGACAAGATCAGGCTGGAATATATGACAGGTTTCAAATGTCACAAACAAATTACCGGGAATGGCTTCGTGTTTGGAGAATGTTTGTATCCATGGAAAATCCAAACAATAACGATCTTTTGGAGTTTGCAAGAGAATATAAAGCAAAGTTCACTGATGTGGTAGAACAAGAACTCCAAAGTTTAAAAAGCATTAAAGTAAGTTTTGGGTTAGAAGTAAAGTTTGAAAGAGAAGATGAAGAAGGTGAAACGCAATACATGACACATTATTTTAAAGAAGAAAACCAGC
The DNA here is from genome assembly GCA_947652115.1 of Blastomussa wellsi. Classification (NCBI taxonomy): domain Eukaryota; kingdom Metazoa; phylum Cnidaria; class Anthozoa; order Scleractinia; family Plerogyridae; genus Blastomussa; species Blastomussa wellsi. Next base: position 6,807,020 of record OX393568.1, on the reverse strand, counting down.
ATGTTTTCCAAAGGCATGATGAAGAAAAGATAGAAAAAGAATACAAAAATTTCATTGAAAATGTCAATGGAGAAATAGAAAACTGGTCTGAGGGGGGAACAGGATGGAAAGCTAAAAGAATAATGACTGCATACGTGAATGCCGCACGCTATGAACCGCTGCGCGGAGGAGGAAATTATTTGCCTCTTCCGGCCAATCTGGCAAACAAGAAGGCAAAAGTAAACGTGAAAAATAGGGACAATGAATATTTGAAGTGGGCACTCAGAGCTGCTTTATTCCCTGCATCAAAAGACCCACAAAGACCAAGCAAATACCCGGTCAACGATGGTATCGACTACACCGGCATCGATTTCCCAACACCGGTAAAACAGATTGACCAGCTTGAGGCGCAAAACAAACGCCTCGCAATAAATGTCTTTGGCTGGGAAAAAAACCGTGTGATAGTCCACAGGATAAGTGAGAAAGAGAGAAATTTACCAAGGATAAGCTTGATGCTAATAGAGAGAGGGGAAAAACAGCACTATTGTTTTGTAAAACGGGTCTCCGCTTTGCTGTTCGATCAGACCAGAAACAGCAACGCAAAGCACTACTGCATGCTGTGCTTAACCGGTTTTTCACGAGCGGACTTGCTCGTCTCCCACAAAAAATATTGCAACGGCGTCCACGGCAGGCCGACAAGGATCGAGATGCCGGAAGAGGGGAAAACACCCTTTCTTTCCAAAATTTTCACAAACAGATGAAGGCGTCATTCGTGATATACGCGGACTTTGAGGCTTTGGTCAGAAAGATTCCAGGCTGTCCCCGTGGGCCAGAGAGCAAGCAAAAAAGTTACACGGGGAAGACCGAATGGCACGAAGCATGCGGGTATGCGTACATGGTTGTGAGAAGCGACGGCGAAGTTACAGGGACAAATGTTTACAGGGGTGAAAATGCTGTGGGAACGTTTCTAAAGGCCATTCTGCAGGAGGAGGAAGTAATAAAAAAAGCTTGGCCACACCAAGAAGACTGGGAAAAATTCAAAAACGCAACAGATTGCCATATTTGTAACAAAAGTTTGATAAAAGACCAATTCCTTGACTCATTGCCAGTTTGGAACAATGCAAAAGACTTGTATAGCGGCCAAAGCCACAAAAAATGCTTTTACAAAGCGCAGAAAAAATTAGCTTACATAAGGCAAGAAAGATTAACAGACAAAAAAGACAAAATCGACGAATGGATAGCAAACAGTCAGGAAACGTGTTTGTTCTGCGCAGAAGACCTTGATCTTCTTTTCGACACATTGCCGGTTTGGAACAATGCAACAGACATGTATTGTGACCAAAGTTACAAAAGCTGTTATTGCGAAGCAAAGAAAACAATACAACTCATGAGACTAAAAAGATTAAATGACATAAAAGACAAAAACGACCAATGGATAGCGAAAAATCAGGAAACGTGTTTGTTCTGCGCAGAACCACTGCTTGTAAAAAAACTTCAGAGACGCGGTAAAAGACCACTGCCACATGTCAGGCAGGTACCGAGGAGCCGCGCACAACGCGTGCAATCTTAAACTGCGAATTAACCCCAAAACTCTCCCAATACTTGTTGTAGTTCACAACCTCAGAGGCTACGACGCGCATCACCTAATGCAAGCGATGGCCCAGCAGCAGAAAGAAGTCCGCTGCATCGCCAACAACATGGAGAAATACATCACACTTTCAGTTGGGAATCTGCATTTCATCGACAGCTTGAACTTTCTGCAAGGAGCCTTGATGCACTTGTCTCCGCAACCCCCAAGGAGTGTCTGAAAATAACAACAAGCATCATAAACGGCAGGGAACTGCTTCACAAAAAGGGGATCTACCCTTACGAGTACATGGACTCTTGGGAGAGATTCAGCGAGACAAGGCTGTCGGACAAGCAGATGTTTTACAGCAAACTCTCTGACGAGCACATCACAGACGAAGAGTACGCGCACGCGCAGACGGTCTGGGAGGCATTTGGATGCACGTCTCTGGGCGACTATCACGATCTCTATGCCAAAACTGAGCAGATGTTTTCGAGAACTTCCGAAACCTATGCCAAAAGCAGTACGGGTTGGATCCGGCACATTATTACACGTCGCCAGGCCTCTCGTGGGACGCGCTCTTGAAAAAGACGGGAGTCGAGCTGGAGCTATCCACAGACGTTGAAATGCATCTATTCGTGGAAAGAGGAATTCGTGGAGAAATCTCGATGGTGAGCAAGAGGTACGCCAAGGCAAACAACCCCCTGCTGCCTGACTACGACCCCAACAAACCGAAAAAATATATCATGAACCTCAACGCAAAAAACCTTTACGGATGGGCAATGAGCAAGACCCTCCCCAAAAGGGATTTCAAATGGAAACGCGTTATGCCCACAGAGCAGGAGATTGTGAAGAAAAAAGAGAACGAGAAGAATGGGTGGATTCTCGAGGTTGATCTTGAATATCCCGCAGACCTGCACGAGGAGCACAACAGCTACCCCCTGGCACCGGAGAAAAAAGTCGTCCAAAAGGAATGAATGTCGGACTACCAAAAGAAGTTAATGGAAGACCTGGATTTGACCCCCCGGACAGCAAGAAGCTGCTGCTGACACTCGAACACATGGACAACTACGTCGTCCATTACAGAACCCTTCAGTTTTATCTCTCCCAGGACATGAAATTAAAACGCGTGCATAGGGTGCTGGAGTTCGAACAAGAATGCTGGATGGAGCCCCACATGTCGATGAACACTGAGTTCAGGAAAAACGCAAGGAGCGACTTTGAAAAGAACTTTTACAAGCCCATGAACAACTCAGTTTTCGGCGAAACCATGGAAAACCTGCGCAACCGTGTTGACATCAAAATCGTGCGCAGCAACGAGGAGGACAAAATAAGGAAATTGGTTGCCAGCCCTTTGTACTCAAGGTTTGCCGAATTCACAAACGACGTGGCGGGGATCCACATGCACAAAAGCCGCCTGCTGCTGAACAAGCCTGTTTACACGGGCATGACGATCCTTGAAAACAGCAAGATCCTGATGTATGACTTCTACAACAAGCTCCGCAAACAATACGGCCCAAAGTGCGAGCCTTCTGCTTGAGATAGAAACGGAGGACGTCTACAAAGACATTGAAAGAAATGCTTTTCTTTATGATACGAGTGATTACCCGGCAGAGCATCCACTACACTCAAACGCCAACAAAAAGGTCTTGGGTAAGATGAAAGATGAATGTGCCGGAACGCCGATAGCAGAGTGCGTGTGTCTGAGACCGAAAGTGTACTCGATTCTGAGGGCGGACGAAAAAAACATCAAAAAAGCGAAGGGCGTAAAAAAGTGCGTTGTCAAGAAACAAATCAAGCATGAACAGTACAAGGAAACACTTTTAGGTGCGAAACAGTCATGGCACGGAATGAACATTCTTCGAAGTTAGGGGCACCAAATCTATGGCATGCACGTCAACAAAATTTCGCTGTCCGCGTTTGATTCAAAACGCTGGATAGCAGATGATGGGATCCATACAAATGCTTACGGATACACCAGGCCGTTTGATGCAGAGTTGATTCGGATGTTGATTTGGATGTTGATTTGGATGGTGATTTGGATGTTGATTTGGCAGATGTTGATTTGTCAGATATTGATTTGACAGACGTTGATTTGTCAGATATTGATTTGTCAGAGTTGCGGTGGTAACTGTGTGTGTGGAGGGACAACCAGCAGCTCTTCACGCACAAAGCCGCGCGTGGGCCCGTCGCGCAAATAGTAGAGAACGGGTTGATCTGGTTTGGAAAAAGATCTTAGAAGAGTATAAACTTTCAACGACCAGATTGGATCAGTGGCTCTCTTCTTTCCACCACCTTCAAGCTCGCCTGGTTGGTAGAGATAACGAACTTGGACAAGAGAGGGGAGGATTTTTTCGGCCTTTCCAACAGGCCTTCTATAAGGTGTTGATGGCCTTGCATAAACAGCTTTTTCTTTGATGGCGACTGCGGGCTTCTTGCCGGTAAGGCTTGTTACCTCGTTGTTCAAAGCCAAAACAACTTCAGGAAGTCTTTTCACCCACGCAGTTGACCGCTCGCCAGGAGGGAGTCGCATTTCCACGGCGTACTGGTACCCCAACAACCGTTCGGCAAGGGTGCGGTTGAAACGTTCAACAATGGCCTGGTCGCGGTGAATGTCAACGCGTCCGCGCCGGATATTTGTTTTGTGCTTTTCCATTTCTTTTGAGACGGCGCCCATGAATTCGCGCCCGGGATCAACCTGCAGCAGTTGAGGCCTTTTCAAAGGCCCGCGTTTGTAAATCTTCTGAAAGGCATGGGCGACCTCATCAGAATTTTTCAAAGTCAAGGGTTCGGCGTCTTTGTAGCGGCTGGCCACGTCGACGACGGTCAGCGCGTATTTGAAAACTTTGCGCCCGCGGGGCAGTTTGTCGTGTGGCAGAAAAAGAAGTTCCGCCTGGTGGACCGCGTTGGGTGTGGGCACGTCGAATTTTGGCCGAGGAATGTGTCTCGGAGCGGGCAGGTAAATCTGCCAGAGGGCTTGGTTGGTCAGCCACTTTTTTGCAGTTTCTTCTGGCACCTTGGCGGCCCCCGGGCCGTAGTATATCTTTTCGAGTTTGGCTTCCATCACTATAAAAGAGATAAAAGAAAGTAGCTCAGAGCGAGCGCCCCGGCGCCCACGAACGCGAGTTCACCCCTTTTCTGCTGCTCGCTTGGCTGATAGAAATCAGAGAACTTGGGCTCTTTGGGAGGTGTCATCCGTTCTTCAGGGTGCACCCTGTTGTAGAGATTGAAGGCGTAGTCAGTGTTGGTGAAGTTCTGCTTGGCCTCCTCTTTTATTTGCGCGTTTGTCGCAATCCAGTCGAAACGTCGAAACGCAGCTTGGTACGCCTCGAGAGCTTTATCATGGCGCACTTTTTCTTCAAGCGCTGCTTTGTCACCGCCCCCAAAAGCCCTCGCGAGATAATTACCGCCGATGAAAGCCGCTGCGTTCAACACAGCCCCGCCAACCATAATCGCGACACTTGCCATTTTTTTTTTCTTATATATATTTTTTCAAATGTTGGTTGGAAGGATTTTCAGGCGTTGGTGGCAAGGATTTTCTGGTCCTCCAGGTACTTTTTGAGCGCAACGCTCCCCGTCATGACAGCTGTGAACAATGCGTAGTTTTCGATAGAATTAGAAGGGTCACCTGTAAAACGTTTCTTGAACGTTTTTTTGGCCACCCAGCCTATGCCAGCAACGAGGCCGGTAAGGGTGGCGGCATCCATGACCGTTTTGACGAGCTTGTTGTCTGACATGTTGATTATAGATAAGAGAAAAAGTATTAAATTCGAAATTATTTCTCGCCTTCCTCCTTTTTTTTTCTTTCCCACGAACCAATCAGGATTTTTGTATAACCAAAGGATAGTTCTAACGCAACTGTTCGTGAATGATATCCAAAATAAGCCAATACCTGCAACTGCTGCGCCGTTTATTATTGACTGGTATTTTGATATACACCAAAAAAATATATTTTCAAATCTCTAGTCCATCGGGCGAATGCCTTTTTTGGGTGGCGTTGGAGATGCGGGTGCAGGTGAAGGTGCAGGTGCAGGTGCAGATGCGGGTGCGGGTGCAGGTGCAGGTGCAGGTGCAGGTGCAGGTGCAGATGCGGGTGCAGGTGCAGGTGCGGGTGCAGATGCCGGTGCCCGTGCCTGAAAAAAGGCTCGAATGTCTTCACGCTTGACATAGGTTGTAACAAGTGTAGCGCCGATTCCAATAATAGAGATCCATTGGTTTGTGCTGAGAACATTTTGAAAACTTTTGGAATCTGCAGCGGGCGGTGCGGTCTCTGGAACCGGCGGAGCGGGTGCAGATTTTTTTTCGTTTACAATTATGACAGCAGCCTCGGCTACGGCTTTTTTCTGCGCTTGGCGGGCCAACCGTGTTCTTTCAGCAACCATTTTGCCAGCAGCTACCCGCATGGGATTTTTGGCAGGCTTTGTTGCCGGAGTTTGTGAAGTTGCCTGTGAGACTGGAGCGGTCGGTTGCTGTTCTTCAGCCATCTGTGTGACAGTGGTCCGCTGCTGTTCTTCAGCCATCTGTGTGACAGTGGTTGGTTGCTGTTCTTCAGCCATCTGTGTGACAGTGGTCGGTTGCTGTTCTTCAGCCATCTGTGTGACAGTGGTCGGTTGCTGTTCTTCAGCCATCTGTGTGACAGTGGTCGGTTGCTGTTCTTCAGCCATCTGTGTGACAGTGGTCGGTTGCTGTTCTTCAGCCATCTGTGTGACAGTGGTCGGCTGCTGTTCTTCAGCCATCTGTGAGACAGTGGTCGGTTGCTGTTCTTCAGCCATCTGTGAGACAGTGGTCGGTTGCTGTTCTTCAGCCATCTGTGTGACAGTGGTCGGCTGCTGTTCTTCAGCCATCTGTGTGACAGTGGTCGGTTGCTGTTCTTCAGCCATCTGTGTGACAGTGGTCGGTTGCTGTTCTTCAGCCATCTGTGAGACAGTGGTCGGCTGCTGTTCTTCAGCCATCTGTGTGACAGTGGTCGGTTGCTGTTCTTCAGCCATCTGTGTGACAGTGGTCGGTTGCTGTTCTTCGGTCATCTGTGTGACAGTGGTCGGTTGCTGTTCTTCAGCCATCTGTGTGACAGTGGTCGGTTGCTGTTCTTCAGCCATCTGTGTGACAGTGGTCGGTTGCTGTTCTTCAGCCATCTGTGTGACAGGGGTCGGTTGCTGTTCTTCAGCCATCTGTGTGACAGTGGTCGGTTGCTGTTCTTCAGCCATCTGTGTGACAGTGGTCGGTTGCTGTTCTTCAGCCATCTGTGTGACAGTGGTCGGTTGCTGTTCTTCAGCCATCTGTGGGACAGTGGTCGGTTGCTGTTCTTCAGCCATCTGTGTGACAGTGGTCGGTTGCTGTTCTTCAGCCATCTGTGGGACAGTGGTCGGTTGCTGTTCTTCAGCCATCTGTGTGACAGCGGTCGGTTGCTGTTCTTCAGCCATCTGTGAGACAGCGGTCGGCTGCTGTTCTTCAGCCATCTGTGTGACAATGGTCGGTTGCTGTTCTTCAGCCATCTGTGTGACAGTGGTCGGTTGCTGTTCTTCAGCCATCTGTGTGACAGTGGTCGGTTGCTGTTCTTCAGCCATCTGTGTGACAGTGGTCGGTTGCTGTTCTTCAGCCATCTGTGTGACAGTGGTCGGTTGCTGTTCTTCAGCCATCTGTGTGACAGTGGTCGGTTGCTGTTCTTCAGCCATCTGTGTGACAGTGGTCGGTTGCTGTTCTTCAGCCATCTGTGTGACAGTGGTCGGCTGCTGTTCTTCAGCCATCTGTGGGACAGTGGTCGGTTGCTATTCTCCAGCCATCTGTGTGACAGTGGTCGGCTGCTGTTCTTCAGCCATCTGTGTGACAGTGGTCGGCTGCTGTTCTTCAGCCATCTGTGTGACAGTGGTCGGCTGCTGTTCTTCAGCCATCTGTGTGACAGTGGTCGGTTGCTGTTCTTCAGCCATCTGTGTGACAGTGGTCGGTTGCTGTTCTTCGGTCATCTGTGTGACAGTGGTCGGTTGCTGTTCTTCAGCCATCTGTGTGACAGTGGTCGGCTGCCGTTCTTCAGCCATCTGCGAGACAGTGGTCGGTTGCTGTTCTTCAGCCATCTGTGAGACAGTGGTCGGTTGCTGTTCTTCAGCCATCTGTGTGACAGTGGTCGGCTGCTGTTCTTCAGCCATCTGTGTGACAGTGGTCGGCTGCTGTTCTTCAGCCATCTGTGAGACAGCGGTCGGCTGCTGTTCTTCAGCCATCTGTGTGACAATGGTCGGTTCCTGTTCTTCAGCCATCTGTGTGACAGTGGTCGGTTGCTGTTCTTCAGCCATCTGTGTGACAGTGGTCGGTTGCTGTTCTTCAGCCATCTGTGTGACAGTGGTCGGTTGCTGTTCTTCAGCCATCTGTGGGACAGTGGTCGGTTGCTGTTCTTCAGCCATCTGTGTGACAGTGGTCGGTTGCTGTTCTTCAGCCATCTGTGTGACAGTGGTCGGTTGCTGTTCTTCAGCCATCTGTGTGACAGTGGTCGGTTGCTGTTCTTCAGCCATCTGTGTGACAGTGGTCGGTTGCTGTTCTTCAGCCATCTGTGTGACAGTGGTCGGTTGCTGTTCTTCAGCCATCTGTGTGACAGTGGTCGGTTGCTGTTCTTCAGCCATCTGTGAGACAGTGGTCGGTTGCTGTTCTTCAGCCATCTGTGTGACAGCGGTCGGTTGCTGTTCTTCAGCCATCTGTGTGACAGTGGTCGGTTGCTGTTCTTCGGTCATTGCGGAGGGATGCAGATGATTTCCGTGTATTTAATTAAGAAAAAAAAATTGTGAGGAATTGTCGACTATTTCTTGGTGAGTTTTGCGCAGTGATTATTCAATAGTTGGTGAGTTTTGCACAGTAGTTGGTGAGTTTTGCACAGCTTCCACTTTGTGCTTCAAAATGTGTTTTGCGGTGATCAGCGCCGTGTTGGCCACAGCAAGAAAACGGCCGCACTTAAAAGCCATGTTTCCGGCCAGGTTGGAGAGCTCTTTGTTGATGATGTAGTCGTTTCTGAGTTCTTTTTGATAAGCATCGATGTCATCTACGTCAACGACCATTCCGACCACTTTGGAAACAAGAAAAATGAAGCTGTCGATCAAGCTGTCAGTTGTCTTTGAGCCCACGTAGGTCTAGTACCGTTTGGTGTATTTCTCAACATCTTTGTCGCTGAGGCGCTTCACCTGCTCCTGTGTTAACTGCACCCGACGGCCTCTTTGGCTTTTCCTGTCGACACCAGCACGGCCAGCAGCTCACGAAGAGCAGGAATTTCGGGCCCGGAGCCTGCCACAACATCAGCTGGCCCGCTCGACGGCTCGGCTTCGAACAGGTTCATAACCTCTGCGATCGCAAGCTCTTCCCCCGCCATTCCGTTTTTTTTTTTTTCAATTCAAAATAATTCCGTAGGGGTGACGAAGCGAGAACACGAGATGCCCGAACTTTCGAGCTTTACGCTTTGAAAGAAGACCTTTGTACTCATCCTGGGAGAGTTACCCGGCGTAATCATCAAAGATGGCTTTCAAAGTATTGGCCGCGGGGGTGTAAAAGAGAACGATCGCCGCCACGTTCTCCCGGAAGGAGGCTCTTATGCTGGTCATCTTCTGCGTCAGCACGCAAACGCTGATGCCAATATGCCGAGCAGAAAAGGCAAGATTTACCAGCGGGCCTGTGCGCCCTTTCACATCTTTCGAGGCTGCACAGTCATCGGGGATTATGAGCGTGTTGGTGCCCTGGAAAAGCCAGGTGACGAGCTTCAACCAAATTTCAACCCCGTGGTGCGCGCATATTATCACAAACATTCGCGGATCATCTTCACCAATTCGGTGGTAGGTTTTGTTGTGCGCGAACGTCGGGCAGATCAACACGATGTTGTCGAACTTGCCACGAAAAGGGCCATAGAGCTGGTCCACCACAAACTGCGATTTGCCTGAATTCGTCGGACCCACGATCAACGCGTTGAACGGGATGTTGCTTGCATTTATTCAGTGTTGCTGTTTTATATCAGTTGCAAAGATTCCAATTGCTGATCAATATTGCACAGATTTCAATTGTCGCTCCACTATGTTCATCTGCGAGTCGGATATGACAAAGACGTAGCAGTTCACATTGCTTCCTCCACTTCCATTCCTCTCGAGCTCGAGCTGTACCCCGTCTTGTGTGTTTACGAGGCGCGTGCCGCTGCCGTGCAGCGACTGATCTGCCATGGAGCGCAGATCGATTAAAAGCCCGAACTTGTAGAACTTTGTCATATTCATGTGGGGCGTTTTTTTTCTGTGGAAAGAAGCGACGGACCATCTCCCACATGTCCCTGTATAAGACGCCGTTGTTGTACAGCGTGTTAGGCGAGCCGTTCACCTTGACGCTGACTTTCGAGAGGCCGGGGTTGAAGACCTTTTCTGTATCTCTGGCCCCTTGAGCGTAAGGCTCGATGAACAGGAGAAGGATTGCTTTCATAGACCTTCTCTGGGGGGTTGATTCTGAGGTTAATCCTTTCCTTGTTTTTGCGAAGGGGTGCGTCTGATAAAGCTGGGCGTGATCGTACGCGAATTCATTGCCAGAGAAATAAACACTAAGCGCTTCTTCCGCCAGAGGCTTGCTTCTCATCATTTCGTACTCGAGCTGGATGTCTGTCAGCTTGTATTTCAGTTTTGTGGGGTCAGAGCCTTTGATAACCTGAAAGGCCGGCGCAAGGGTCAGCTCAAACACGAGGTCGTGGTAAAGAGCTTGGGGGTAAAAGACTCCGTGGTCGGTCAGGATCTGGTGGTCCAGTCTGGTTCGGTATTTTTTGCCAAAAACTTCGGAGAGCGCGTTTTCCTCGTCGACGCCCGAGGTTTTCTTATCCTCGGAGTTTGAGCGGATCTTGCAGAGGTCCTCGCTTTGAATTCCATCGAGCAGCCTGTTGTCTCGCTCCTCCTGCGAGAGGAAAAGGTCCTCCCAGATCTTGAAGATGTCATGCCCCACCGTGTCCTGCAGTACTTCGCCCCCGAACTCCACAATAAGTTTGTCGACCAGAGCGCGCCCGACGTTTTGAACGAGGAAGTTGTTGGGTTCCCCTCCAGTCAAGTCGATGTTGAAAAGCAGTGCGAGTGAGCCGGGCACGAGGACCTCTTCCTCATTCAGCTTGGGCACGGAAACATTCAGGGTCTCGCTGGGGTTGGCGTCGCTACGATCAAAGGTGGTGCGCTTTACTGCACGCTCGAATTTCTCCGCGTTGAGAATTTTCTCTTTGTGCGTTGGCAGAACATTTGCTTGCACCGCCATTTTGTCTATATTAAACAGAAAAATATTTTTGTTTAAATAACCAACAATGGCGGAAGGTGGTTTTGAAAACCCTGCTTTTGACCCAGAACCCTTTGGCCACGAAGACCCTGAACGGGCAATTCAACCCAACCTTTTCAGACTCAGCCTGTCTCTGCATCGACGCCCTATCATGGTGGCGAAGAAATTGAATTGGAAACAAGGCTTCACGAACAGAGCGGGCTGCATGAAACTTCTTACACCGAGGAAACTCCATTGCTGTACAGCAGTCAACGAGCTTGGGTTAGTGCAAAAGAACAATTTCCGAACATTAGCTCAAGCGAGCTTGGGGTATTTTACAACCCAAAAGGAAGGCTTCAAGTTAAAATGTTTGGCGCTGGAAAAAAGGCATATGATCTGTTTACCACAAAAAAGGATACAAAACAAAAACAACTAAATCCAAAACTTACCAAAGAAATAAAAACTGCCCTCGGAGAGTCCATTTTTGAATAACAGGAAGCCGTTCAGCAAGAACTGGCTGAAAAAGAAAAAGAACTGGAAAAATCTGTATCTATGGCTAAAGAACAAGAAAAAGTTAAAAACGCCATGGAATAAGACAGAAACAGAATGAGAGAAATTGATTAACAGATAGCTGCTCTTGAAGATACACATGGTCGTTTGGATGAAAAAGAAATTTAAAAACTGAAACGGGAGAAAAAAGACCTTAAAAAAGAACATCAAGAAAAAAGAAAGCAACTGGAACAAATAAACAAAACAGCAAAACAGGCGCCAAAATTAAAAGAAGATATTTAGAAGCTCACGGAAGAAAATGCCAGGTTAAATAAAAACATAAGTGAACTTCAAGAAAAAATTGCCACAGAAACCCTCAACAACCTGAAAGTTCAAAAAACAGAACTGGAACGCCAAAAGGAAGAAGACAGGGCGATCGTCAACGATGAGAATGCCTCACCATCTGACAGAGAAGCAGCAGAAGGCCGAGTGGCGCAGCGTCTCGAAGAGATCAACCAGGTTGACACGCAGATTGAGGAAATTGAACGAGAGAAGCCTCTTCGAGAAAGGGTCAAAGAGATCTTCAAAAAATACGGCGTGACAGTTACATCAGTCCTTCTTGCCGCTGGTGTCACGATTGGTGCTGTCGTTGGCGTCATTAACAACTCGCTGAAAGCCACCGCCAAAGGGTTGGGAAATGGATTGAAATAGATTGGCAAAAAATTGCTTCAATTCTTCCCGGGTTAATTGGCTCGATTGTTTCTCTCCTATTCAAAGCTGCCGGGGAGGTCGTCTCTTTTCTGGCAGAGCACGCCTGGCTTCTGATTTTGGCTGTTGTGGCGTTTCTGGTCGAGCAGCAGCGTTAACGCAATGTCAAGAATGACAAACCCACAACTGCAACCGCGCCAACAGTGACAGCTATTTTGTTGACGTCATGTCCAGAACTTCAAGAGCCAGCCGTTGGCGTTGGTTCCGCTGCTGTTTGGGAGACAGGCGCTGGCTCTTTTTTCACCGCTTTGTGAATCGGATTCGAAGGGTGACTGTTTGGCCGGTTTATTTTCGATTTCCCGCCACCCATCAGCTGAAGCGCAGCTTTTTTGTGCTTTCGTTCGTCCCCTCGTTGACCCCCAGCTTCATGCCCGGTATCGCCTGTTTCAATCGGTTGTTGTAGCCAACCGTGCTTTCTGTGTTAATTTCCATCCGCGCGGGCATCAGCCAGGCGCCCGGGCAAACGGCAAGGTTCAACCGTACCTTTGCTTCATCGACCGCCAGTTGGTACCGCTGCACGCTTTTTGCCAGGTCAGGCTGCCTTATCGCGTCTTCCACCAAGACCAGGAACTCGCTCTGCGCCTCCTTTGCGCGCCCCCCTTCGCCCAGGATGCTGCTCCGGACGTTGACTTGCGCGCCCAGGACACAGTAAACGAACGCCTCTATCGACTGGTTTATTCGCGACAAACCCGCCTGGGTCAAACCTGCCGAGGTTTTGGGCGCGAACCAGTTGAATTGCTCTTCCGCGGGGTCGTTTCTTATGAAACATATTGAAATCCCCTTTTCTGACGCCGCTTTTGCTGATGGATAGGGCACGTCCAGTATGAAAGGGTCGCGGCAATAAATGTAAACGCTCACCAGCCCGTGGTTTGGACCTCGCGTGTAGCGGAAATCGGTTGACGGGGGAACGGCGAACTCTGTGCACAATCTTTTGTAAGACGCCAAGTCGTAGTGGTTGTTGGTCTGACTCCATGTTGGGTCGCCCGGCAGCGCGCTCACGCTTTGGATGCCACCGAGCTGATACAGGATGCGCCGAACCGTGAAGTACACGTGGAAGATGTAGAAAGCCCGCACCTGCGGCGGCAGCAGATTCAGCGTTTTGTTGTCTTTGTCAAATACTTCTCGAGATATTCCGCAACCTGTCGTCGCGCACCACACTGCAAAGTTCAGCTGCTGTTCACAGAAAGATAGATTTGGCCCCGCTAGCCATTTTTTTGCGGGCTTTGACGTTTCGAACTTGTGTTGTTCCTTTTGGAATACCTCTCTGAACTTTGTTGTAAAATACTGGTTGTTGAATATTTTCTTGAAACTTGGCGCCCCGTCTTCCAGTGGAACTGCTGGAACCGGCAGCGAACTTTTTCTGTGCGGGGCGATAACTGGAAAGGGAAGCCGCCAACGTCATCCAAACCCAGCGCGCTTTTCATGCCTGCACTCCAATATTTGCGGTCTGAACCGAAGACGCTTTGCAGACTGCCGGGACCCTCTTTGTAAAATATTTCAGCTGTTGCTGTGTGATCCGACGCAAAAAATGTCTGTGCTACAAATTGGCTTTTGTCGGCCCTCGGAAACTGTGCAGAAAAAGCCGCCCACGCCTTGGCTTGTGCAAGCTTCGCATTCGCCGTGGAGATGCTGGCAGACTGCGCTCTTTTTTCGAGATAGTCAAACGCAACAGAATCTTGCTTGCGTGCGGTTTTCCAGATGTTCATCTTTCTATATTCCCCCGTTATTTTTTAATTAGAAATTTAGGTGCAACAAATAAAATGGTTGTGCTTACTATTTCTACGTCTTCTAATCCATGCACCGTCAATTTTGACAACCCGATTCCAGAGGTCTCTTTCGTAAGGCTGTTGTCTTGTTCGCTTTATAATTCGTGGCATAATTTGAAAACGATGGGGTAATTGCAATGTCTGATCCAGATGGTAAACGTGCTGTTCCCATTACTTTCCCCAGATGGCATTACACTCTTGGAAGTATGGCTCAAACTATAGAACATGCGTTCGCTAAATTTAATGTAAAACTTCCCACTCAAATCAATACACCAGTTGGTGCAATGGTAATTGATAACTTTGGGAATAAAGAAATAACTCTTGACGAAGACTTCGCCGATTTTCTTGGTATATCCCGTGTTTTGTTTTTTAGAACTTTCGTCAAGCGGCTTAGAACACCGAGTACTTACTTTGTCCATTGCGACTTGGTTGACCGCAATCAAAATTTGGTCAATGGCAAAGCTTCAACCCTTCTTGCAAAGTTTGACATCCGAGGGGAAGCTTTCCAAAAAGTTCACTATCAAACGGACGAACAGCCGCCCTTTCGTGACGCTTCGACAGACAAATATGTCGACAGATGAGGACGGAGAGCTTTTTGATTTTAACGATCACCCCCTAGAATGCGAATTGCAAATCATTTAAAAAAATAAAATCTGTGTATATACCATGTCTTCGGCAAATGTATTGCCAAGTGCTACCCCTAATATTTATCCAGAGCTTCCCCTGGAAATAACCGAAAATTTCCGGCTAACTTAGATCAGCAAAATTGAAAACTGGAAATAGCCGATGAGGCTGAACATTACAGGCTTGTGTTGAAAAAATACAAGAAAGCTCGCCAAGTGATTCACTATTCCGTTGTCTCTCTTGGCGTTGCAAGTGCCGCCCTGTCTTCCGTGGCCGCTGCATCTTCACTTACTGGCGTCGGAATTGTGGGCGGAGCGCCTGTTGCTGGAATAGCTGCCCTCCTTGGGTTTGCTTCCACAGGCCTGTCTGTTGCGAACAAGAAGCTGGAAAGGAAAGTTAAAAAGCGCACGAAAATTCAAGCTCTGGCCCTGGCAAAGCATGACTCGATAAAAGGCTCCGTCTCTCAAGCTCTCGATTATAACAATGTTTCCGACGCTGAATTCAAACAGATTTCTCGTGAAATGCAGAAATATCGTGAACTCAAAGAGAGACTGCGGTAAACTTGCGATAAACTTCGCGGATAAACCGTCCGATTCGCCGGATATTGAAATGATAAAAAAACAGATCCGGCAAGAGCTTCGGCAAGAGCTTCGAAAAATACTGACGACGTCCAGCACAAATTTGAACTAAACTTTGAGTCAAAAAAAACAAAAATCTCCCTCTCTGTTTTAAAAAGTAGATAATGCGTCCCGCGTGACGTTTGTGACGTTCTTTGTCACGTGACCTGTCACAAAATTGGACAAACCTTATCAGAAAGTGAAAAACTGCAAGATTTACGATCGAAAGTCTAGAACAAGGGTTAATCGAAGCTCGTTTCCTGTGCCTCTTGTATGGCCTGAATAACTTCGTATGATATTCGTCGATGATATGAATAAACAAAAACGTGTCGCTTTCTCTCTGAGTTATCAAAGTAACCGCTTCCGTTCATATGAACAGAATGATCTAGAACTTTCGGTTTTTACGAAACTGACCTCACGTGGAACGTAAAAAAAGACAATATCTTTTCACGTGCTAAACAATAGAATGCATACCAAATCTCCCTGGCAACTGAAAATGTATAAATAGATTTTAAATTTACTTTTCAAAAAGTACATTGCTAGGGAGATTTGGTATGTATTCTATTGTTTAGCACGTGAAAAGTTATTATTTCAGTTGCCTGTTCACATGATATTTATTTTCTAAAAATATCTGTGTCATATCTCTTGGGAAAAAACCCATACACATGATGTCAGCGTGGATCAAATGTATTTTTTAAATATTTGGTCATGGTCGCTTCTATCAGACAAAAAAAAAGCTTGTTCGAGCACCCCCTAGTTTACTGGTTGACATCAGCTCGTGCAAAACACGTTCAAAATTTTTTTTCCTGTCACACGTATTCTATAAACATTTCGTAGTATTCTTCATCGGGCCATTGAAATGATTCAAAGTAGTGTTTTTCTCCATTTTCAAAACATGCGGCACATAAACCAGTTTTTCCGCAAACATCACATTTGAGGCAATAGATTATTTTTGAAAATTTCCCAAGTTTTTCGCAAAAAGGTGCCTCATCCCACATTTCTTTTTCTCTCGGCGCGCAAGTTCTTTTATTTCCTGTTCAGACTTTTCGTCTATAACATATATTTCAATTTCCGCCTCGAGTTCTTGTGCAGACATTTCGTCTACAACATACTTCTTGGATAATATTTCAATTTCCTCCGCTAGTTCTTGTTTTAAATTCTGCATCGTTGCAGCCACGCAAATTTATATCCAGTGCAGACATTTCTTCAACAGGGAGTATTTTCTATGCCACAATCGCTCGCTTGGCGGGTCACGCGCTTTTGTTTTGTTTGTGTTTTGCGTTTGACACACATGTTTGAGGTTCTGGGCACGCACAAGCAACCAACCCGCTGCCCCCCGCCACCCCTCCACCACCCGCCACCACTCCACCCCCCGAGCCACCACTCCACCCCCTGCCACCCCGCGCTCTACACGTGACAAGATATCCAGAATTAGTAAATTCTCAACTACCTTTATTGCATTTCTAGCTTTCTGATTGGTTCGCAAACTCCGAATAAATAACAATTATTCCATGAGCCCACGTTGGATATGAAGTGATAAAATAACCAACGAGCGCGTAGCGCGAGTTGGTTATAATCACTTCATATCCAACAAGGGCGAATGGAATAATTGTTTTAGTAAATTCTCAAACCAGGTTTTGCCGCCGATTTTTATTTCCACAATTTTACAAAGCGTCCGGAAAGAGCATACAACTTCCGGTCACATGCACTATTTTCCATATGACGTAAAACTCCGACTATTGGCTCATAGTCTGAGTTTTTTAGCCAATCAAAAAGCTAGAAATGCAATAGTCGGAGCTGAGAATATACTAATAGCGAATAACCGCAGTTTTGCCATATATGGAAAATGGACGGGCTATGAGTTTACAATTTTGCTCGCCTCGAAAAATTTTTACAAAAGATGACTTAGAGTCATTAGCTTAGAAGCATAAAGTTCGATGTAAAACATTATTCAATCGTAAATGCATAGAAATACAACAAAAAATAGCTGGAAGATCAGACAACCAACACAATTTTGCCCAGAAAGTGAAAACAAAGTTACACATCAATTAGGAAACCATTTCAGTGGTCAAGGCTTGTCAATTCCAGCAGAACAAAGCTTTAAAGCTTTAAAATGTTGATGACGAAGCGGCAAATATTTGCGACGGTATAATTTCCATCTTCGAAGGTCAGTCTCTCTTCGTTTCAACACAGTTAATTTTCAATTGAGCCAGGAATATTTATGAAGAAGCTGCTTCTCTCGCTCGCTCTCTTCATGTGTTTGATGAATGAGCAACGCACCACAGATTTTGCCGCCTTTTCATACAATCGCTTCGCTTAGCAGCTGTTTAGGTGAAACTGAAATGCCCTCATCATTAAAACCTGAACAAGCTTACTGTTTTACGCTTGTTCGATGTGAGGTGATTATAACCAACTCGCGCTTAACGCTAGTTGGTTATTTATCATGCCCACCTCGTATCCAACGCGGGCTCGTGAAATAATTGTTAATTATCTGTAGCTCAGGGGAGGCGCAGTGGCCTAATGGTTAGTGCGCTGGACTCTGGATCGGACGGTCCGGGTTCGAGTCCTGGCCGGGCCACTGCGTTGTGTTCTTGGGCAAGACACTTTACTCTCACAGTGCCTCTCTTCACCCAGGTGTATAAATGGGTACCGGCGAATTTACTGCTGGGGAGTAACCCTGCGATGGACTAGCATCCCATCCAGGGGGGAGTAGAAATACTCTCTGTCGCTTCATGCTACAGAAACCGGGATAAGCTCCGGCCTGATGGGTCACTAGGCCCGACTGCAGACTTACCTTAATTATCTGTAGCTCAGAAAAATGAAATGGGGATTGATCTGAGACGTCAGTGTACAATAATAATGAAAAGATGTCCTAATACTATAAATATTGCGCGGTGACCTAATGGTTAGCCAGATCGGACGGTCTGGGTTCTTGCTCTGGCCGGGGCACTGCGTTGTGTTCTTGGGCAAGACACTTTACTCTCACAGTGCCTGTCTTCGCCCAGGTGTATGAATGGCTACCGGCGAATTTTCTGCTGGGGGTAAGCCTGCGATGGACTAGCATACCATCCAGGAGGAGTAGAAATACTCCTAGTTGCTTCATATTAAGGAAGCCGGGATAAGCTCCGGCCTGATGGGCCACTAGACAACTCGTATGCCTTACATTTTCTCTCATTCTAGATCACCATAAAGATTGCTGGACAAGTGGACAGCATATTCAATTACTATCGTTGGGTTGACAAAAATACCTGGATTACGTTATCCCGTAAGTAGAAAACAAAACGTCTACCAGTCCGAGAAAGACCGCAGTAGTTCGTCTTGACAGAAAAACTACCTTGATAATTCGTCAGATCAGACTTTACCGCGTTTGAGTTATAAGGGATCGGAATTTTTTATATACCTCGTTATGATCCGTTTTCTGGTTTCTTTTTGCTCGTATAATCGCGCGTATAATCTTCTATAAAGAGGTTTGTACAAAGCCTTTCAGTTAGTTTCTGCATAATCAAAGGGACACTGTCACTTTCAGCTTCGTTCACTGCTATTAATCATTACTGTTAAAATCGTTCGTACTCAAAAGAACCCTGATGAACTAGCAAGAAGATATTAGACGAACTATGGCTCAGAGAGAAAGCCATAATGCATTTCTGACGATATTTTCAAGGAATGGCTCTAGAATTTGAAAACCATCCTAAGTGATAGGCGGCAACGGTTTAAGTGGAGTGATATAGACCTAGGTAACAAAACCGCACCATTATTTTTGGGTTTCCATTGATGCAAGAATAAATTTCAGCATTTTAAAATGACGCCATTTAATACCTTGACAGTGTCCCTTTAAAGTTTGGCCCAGAATTTGGCCTGTTGTTTATATAGAGCGGCCTCAGTCAATGTTTTTCTTGTGTGTTTGAATTTTCTTTCAGTTTCTTGTCCTGATGGGTATAAAGTAAACAATCAAGGCTACTGTGATTGTAAGTTGTTTGAAACTAATTTATAAATCATTTCGTCAATGCCAGCCAATGCTTCAATTAGAAGACTGCAAAGAAGTTGAATATGTACAGACCATTGCCATGGGTTACACGGAGCAATATATATATTTATACAATAACCAAATCAATGCGCGCGCTCTGATTGGTCAATCAGCTATGGTTTATTGTGCCAGTAAACCCATGGAAAAATCGCGCGTCTTCTGAATTATTATATAAAAGCAATAGACCACAGGATTGTATGGTTTATAGGCTGATAAACCACTTGGGATGTTGGAAGAACACTCGAAGAATTCGTAAATCACTCGCCTGCGGCTCGTGATTTACAAATTCTTCTCGTGTTCTGCCAACATCCCGCGTGGTTGATCAGCTTATAAACCATAGAAACTTGTGGTCTATTTCTTAAATATACTTCGTTTTTCCCGCCATAATCTGCACTGCATCTAGTAAATTTCCGAAATTCAGCTGTTTCGAAAAAGCTTGTTGGATAACTGCACGCGACAATCCCGAAATTAGGGTAGTGATAAGTAAAAAGAAACCATAAATACGTCAAAACTGCAAAAAAAAAATCAGGCGTCCATGGTGTCTCGTCAATGTCTCGTGCGCCATTTTCACAGATTTCCCTGAAATACTGAAAGGAACCGTGAACCACCCACGATACCTTTCGGGGTTGTCACGTGTAGGTTTACCGCCGACAACATTTTTAGAAACAGCTGTGTACGGAATAAGAGATAGTCACCGGCATTAAGTAAATTAAAATACTTAGATTGAAATACCGCCCTAATAAAAGACCTCTTGTTTTCTCGTCAGCCCTCTCCTCCCCACCTTGAATGTCATTCACTCATTACCTCATTCTGTAAAGTCCTCTGCATGTCAACACTCAGTAATAAGTAAATCGATCAATTACCAATTTCAATCACCGAGGAACTCCTACAAAACTCGTTGAAACGTGTACATTCATATACACTGAAAACTAAATAAAAATTAATACAAGGAATAGCAACTAATAAAGAACAACTTAAGAACCATTCTGTTCGAAAATGGATTTAAGTTGCAATAAATACACACTTCGATTATTAACTTTTTATATTTCGTTTTTATTCTTGTTACTATTAGTGGCAGATGTAGATGAGTGCAAGATCTCATCGAGCTGCATCTCGCCAGCCATGTGCACAAATACCGATGGCTCATACTTTTGCACGTGTCCCAGCGGTTATACTTTCAAGACAGGATCAAAGAAGGAGTGCGAAGGTATGGCCACTGTCAGTCAGTAAACCTGGTTCCCAACGTCTCTGACCTCTTCCCATTCTCGTCCCAGGAGCCACTTGATCTTCTTAACCCTCTGGACCTGGGGCTAAAACCTAACAAAGGGACAAATCTAATCAACCATTTAAAATTCCATTTGTTGAAAGATAATTCAAAACGGTTATTTGATCGGAATCGAATACACGTGCGCGCGTCGCGATAACACGGAAGCATATAATTTTATTCTTTTGTCATGCAAAATGCTTACACGAAAATCTTTTGTATTTTTAATATATTCTTGATTTTATCCCGGCGCGCACAAGTGTGTTTTGAAACTCCGAACTTTGCTTATTCCCAAATAGAAAAAGAGACCCTAGGAACGAGATTGATTTGAATATCTGAGAAGTAGGCTATAGTTTAGGCGACTCTGTTGCATTCAAAATGGCGAGGAACTAATTATAACTTTTACATTATGTATATCTGTAAGAACGTTTTGCGCTTTTGTTTGAGGTAATAAAACTTGCCATAAGCCGCTAGAAGACGCGAATGCCTGCTGATCTCCCCTTGATTCTGTTTTGTAATAAGAACAAACGGCAAGGTTACATTATTTTGATAGTTTTTTAACATATGTTCATGAAGGACTTTATCTCCAGGGAGTTACTCGCATTATACATGCGGGAAGGTCCTACGTACTATTTTGGGTTGATAATTTAAACGCTCGGTATTTTTTTTTGGTCAAGAGATCTGTCAAAATACGCGTATTTGTTTAGGTCTTAAAAATACGCTTATTATTTTGGGCCACATTTTCGATCTCATTAGCTTATTGATGCAAACTCATGCATTAGAAGAGTCCGTATTGGGGTGTTTTAGTCTTAGGAAATTTTGATGCCAGGTCTTTTTTGGGTCTAAAATTTCAGGCTTTTTTTTTTTGGGGGGGGGGGGGTTGCAATATGAAGCTCCGTCGGACCCTTCCCCCCCGTCATGTATAATGCGAGTACCTCCCCTTGGACTTCATCATGTCGAGCTGTGCATACGAACTTCTCAAAGGGATGGACGGCTCTACGGTAGTTGTGCTTTATACAATATGATTCTGCTTGGAGACTGAAGTATCTTTGTTTCAGATGTGGACGAGTGTAGGACTTCCTCCAGATGTGCCTCACCGGCTGAGTGCAAAAACATCCAGGGATCATTCTACTGCGAATGTCCCAGCGGTTATAACAAGAAAGCAGGAACATTGGATCAGTGTGAAGGTACCATTGGATGGCGATTATCACCACCGCCACTCCCGGGGGGGGAGGGGCGCTTATACTATTTCGTATGGGTTTTGAGGGAACCCGGATGCCTCTCATAACTACAAAAAGGCTGCGCCGTCTTTTATCTTATACACGCGACCTGAAGGCGTAAATCTGTTAGTTTTGTCAAGATAATTTGGTTTTATCAACTGGGTTGATATTGTGAATTGGCCACCGTAAAGAGATTCGAAAGCTGACGTTTTGAGCGTTAGCCCTTCGTCGGTTGGTACCTGGTAACGTGAAAAACAACAGAATAAATTAGTTGAATGAAAAGCGCTCGTTAATACCGTGAGGATTACGAATGCCGATTTGAAAAAAAAAATTTTGTTCTAGAGTTTTGGGGCTTTCCGTGAAATTTTTGTTCTGGAGTTTTGCGGCTTTCCGTGCTTCCTTGATGAAGGGAAAGCCGCAGATTGCCATATGTTGTTTAGAATGATTGGGGAGAATAAAGTGTCTCGCGACCGGTTTAGATACATTTTTGTCGTCTCTAGAACAAAAATTTATTTTTTCAAATCGGCACTCGGCAACGAACGCTCTTCATTCAACTAATTTGTTCTGTTGTTTTTCACGTTACCAGGCACCAACCAATAGCGTAGCTCCATCTTTCTTTAAGGGCTAACGCTCGAAACGTCAGCTTTCGAATCTCTTTACGGTGAACAATTCACATTATCAACCCAGTTGATAAAACCAAATTACCTTGTTAGTTTTGCCGTTCTCTTTGTAAAACTGATACTTACCTCACGTTACCTAACGTTGTAATAACAACAACGGAAAGGGAACTGAACCGAATCGCACCGAACCAAGCCTTCTTGGTTGCTACATGAAACTGTCACATCGGCGAAAACTGATAAAAACAACTAGTCACCCAATGAAAGCTTATTTGAAACATATCAAAGGCAAAAAGCGCCTCCGGGTCCTAAAAATTGTGTGGCTTATGGCTCTTTTATTATTAGTGCAGCCTTTTTTATAAAAAAAAAAGTTATAGAAAGGCACTAAAGCCCAATGGTTAGTGTTCTGGACATCCGGGCTTCAATCTCACTTTACAAGACACTTTTCTCCCATGGTGCCTCTCTCAGTGACACACTCGGCTATCCACATTTTGATGTCATCAGTGATCTATTACTGAACAGGCCCACGGCAACATGGAATCTATTTGTTAAAGAGAACCAAGTCTTTTTATAGCAACTTTTAGGTCAAATGCTGCGCGAGCGACGTCAGCGGCTAAGTACCAGCCTCCGAGCGAAGCGATCCTGCGGGGAGAAATCTGGTGGGGAATAGCCTAGAAAGTGACTTTTGTTAAAAGGTTGTCTCGCTGCTCCCTCACCAAACGTGAAGCGTACTCGCAGGCTATTTTCATAGAATCTGGTTTTATCAACTGGGTTGATAATGTCAATTGGCCACCGTAAAGAGATTCAAGTGCTGACGTTTCGAGCGTTAGCCCTTCGCTCCGACGAAGGGCTAACGCTCGAAACGTCAGCACTTGAATCTCTTTACGGTGGCCAATTGACATTATCAACCCAGTTGATAAAACCAGATTATATTGTTATACTTCCCACCGACGCAGCACCACAGTTTCTTTAGAAACTTACCCCCTCTATTTTCATAGAAAACTAGTCAAGCTTATTTGTATTTCAGACATCGATGAATGCGCAAGTAATCGTTGCGACTACGTCAAGTCGACATGTGAAAACTTGGCTGGCAGTTACCGCTGCAATTGCAAAACCGGTTACAAAAATTTGGATGCCCAAACTTGTATAAGTGAGTTTAAAACTGCTTTAACTTGACTGTAAGAGACCTATTTCATAAATGACTGCTAATTTTAAATTCTTTTGAGTGTGTTTAAATTTGCCTTTCCAACCATGCTGGAAAGTGAAAATATTTTTTGATTTACCTGATCTCAAAAACGAGGTTAGAAAGGCTGATTTAAATGAATACAAAAGAATTTTTATAATTGGCAGCCATTTATGAAATGGGTCTATAAAAGACTTTATTTAGAGCATTTTTAAGTGACTTCTTGTGAGAACTGATCATCGCAGTGAATTGAATATTTCATTTAAAGGGGCACTGTGACAAGTATTACTTCAAAACAATACGACGTATTTACACCAGTGGAAATCTACAAACAGTGGTCCAGTTTTGTTAAAATTACTTTGCCAGTGTAGTGAAGCTATAAGAGGATTGATTGACAATTTTTAAACGATCAAGAGCTTTCATTTCTCAACTTGAAAAATAATTATGTTTTTGCCCTTCCTTCGCCTACTTACTTGACATCTTCGTTTTGGTGTTCTAGGCACATTTTGTGTACGAGTGAAAGTACTTAGGCATAATTGTAGTGCTGTTATACTAAAAAAGCAGAAAATTCCCCGTCACAGTGTACCTTTAAACTTAAATGTCATGCCAAAACATAGAGAACGAAAATTCTTGCTGAGAAAATTG
Organism: Blastomussa wellsi; assembly: GCA_947652115.1. Taxonomy (NCBI): domain Eukaryota; kingdom Metazoa; phylum Cnidaria; class Anthozoa; order Scleractinia; family Plerogyridae; genus Blastomussa; species Blastomussa wellsi. The sequence continues at coordinate 6,783,023 of OX393568.1, read as the reverse complement.
CCTAACCATACTTTCCACATTAAACAATGATTTTGCGTTTTCCTTGAAGGAGAAAAATAAGGGTTGGGCGAGAGAGACTTCGTTTGCAGCAATTTGTGGGAGGCGCAGTGGCTTAATGGTTATCGCGCTGGACTCCGGATCGAACGGTCCGAGTTCGACCCTCGGTCAGGACAAGCACTGCGTTGTGTTCTTGAACAAGGCACTTCAATGTCGAAGGGCCTCTCTTCACCCAGGTGTATTATGGGAGCCGAGAAATTCAATGTAATGTAATGTAATGCCGAGAAATTCAATGTAATGTAATGTAATGTAAAACTTTATTTAAACACGGAGAATCATCAGTTAAGCTAAAAGTTAAAAACTAAAACTCATTACAACTGTTTTACATGATTGCCGTGTGGGAATCCGATACCTCAGATACCTTCTTAATACCCCTTTTAAACTGCCCAATAGAACCAACGCTTTTTAAATCCTGGGGCAAATTTTCCACAAACAAGCCCCGCTATAACCAAAGCTTCGTTTCAAGTAATTAGTATTTGACTTGGGCAGCGAAAGTTTACCTTCAATGTTAGCGCTATCCCTCCGTTGGAGTAGCATCCCACCCAGGGGGAGTAGCATAGGCGTACAAGCCGGGGACGGAGGGGGGGGGGCTGCACGGGCAAATTAAACGCTCAGGATTCGGGCAACAGCAGTTGCAATTTTGGGCGGAAATTGTTTTATTTTTTCGGACAGGGAGGTTACAGCACACCCCCCCCCCCCAACCCCGCCCCAAGACCGAATGTGCCCGTACGCCTAGGGAGAAGAAATTTTTTTAGTCCCTTATGCTAAGGAAACCGGGATAAGCTCCAGCCTGATGCGCCACTAGGTTCGTATGCAGACATTAACTTTTGCAGCAATTTACAAAAAAGGCACAAGTTTATGATTTTGGATCTTGGAGTTGTCTGCAACCGTATGAAAGTTAGACCACATTGGCTCAGTGGCATAAATATAAATAGGCCATTTCCGAGTTGCGGTTTGCATCGGTGTAAAAACGACTCTTCCTGCGATACCATTCACGAGTACACGGTTCATTTTCAAGAAAACAAACTCATTTTCATGTGAATGATTTTGCACGAGGACTTGTCTGGAAACAGGTGTCAAACAAAGGCAACTCGGAAATGGCGTATTATTTTCAGTTGACTATTTGTCTCACGTCAACAGATGCAAATGAGTGTAGCATGGGAACGGATAGTTGTAACAAGACATCTTCAGAATGCGTGGATTCTGAAGGCAACTACTTTTGCCGCTGTAAACCAGGTTTTACTCAGGGAGTTAGTAACAAGATATGTGAAGGTACGATCTGCCTGCGTCTATCGCATATACATGAAATGAAATTAAACCCGACGCTGAAACCAGCTATGATAGGAGTAGACGAAATTCACGTGCAGTGTGGCAAGTTGTCACGTCTGCTGCTAAGCGCTGTTGGAGATCCAATAGGGGAAGTATGTTACTTAGCAACAAGGGCTGAATGTGGACCCGAACGGGATACTCTGTCTGAAAGTGGCGCATAACTCTCTAAACAAAGCGATAACAAAGTCCAAAGTAAGTAGCATACAGCCACGAAACCAAATTTACCGGTCGCTGAAAATTCTCTTACAATGTAAGTGTTCATTTTAAGTAGGAGTTTTGCGTTCGAGATTTGCAGGGCTTACTTTTGGCCGAGTGGGGGAGGGCTTATTTGTTGGAATTTTTTCGGATTTTCAAAAATACAAGTTTAGCTAAAGAAATATCGTGTATATAGCATTTGGATGTAGCGTAAAAAGCATTGAGCTTTAATGAGAGTTGAGAAAAGATACAAGACTAACTGAAATATGCACGTACCTCATTCGAGCATGGTTCTTTGACCGTGTCGAAGTGGTCATGGCTGGGATAAATTCTATGCACACACTACAACTAAAACTTAATAAAATGTTAAGCTGAAACTAGTTAAAACTAATACTGAAATAATAAAACTACGTACTAATATTTAAAAAATTATTTTGATCCACAGGCATCGCCTGTATCTCCCTAACTGCCCCCGTTGGCAGCACTTTTGAACCGCCACGATGCACACAAGCAAATTCCAATATTTATGGCGACAAATGCATCATGAAATGTACAAATGGCTACGTCATTGACGATATTCAGCATGGAGTTATTACTTGTGGGTCCAGCGGCAGATGGGAAGGAAATATAGGCACATGTAACCGTAAGTCGACGCTTCTTTCTTTTCCAAAATACAGGTGTAAGAGACGACAAAAAGCTAGCTGATAAAATTATTTAAAACTTGAGCGTTAGATAGGGTATTTTCATAGATTTGATTGGCTATTGGATATCGGCTATTAGTATATTACTATTGCATTTCTAGCTTTTTGATTGGCTAAAAAACTCCGACTATAAGCCAATACTCGGAGTTTTACGTCATATGGTAAATAGTGCGCCAAGTTTTTATTTTACGCTTTGTAAAATTGTGGAAATAAAAATCGGCGGCAAAACCCGGTTTGAGAATTTACTAAAACAATTATCCCATTCGCCCTTGTTGGATATGAAGTGATTATAACCAACTCGCGCTACGCGCTCGTTGGTTATTTTATCACTTCATATCCAACGCGGGCTCATGGAATAATTGTTATTTATACCCGAAAAACATGGTCAACAAGAGCTTTACAAGGTAGTTAGAAAGTCTAGCCGATAATTACTGGTTGTTATTCCATTCGCGCTTGTTGGATAATTATGAGGTAATTATAGGGGGCGCTTCATTGGCTATCTGCCATCTCATATCCAACGCTTGGCCATGAAACAATTGTTAGTTATTTTACATTTTTATTGATTAGCTCCGTTTGCATTGGCCAGAGCAAACAGCCTTTGCAATTTGACTTGGAATTGTGGGGAATATAGTTGCTGCGGGGCGAGCGTAGCGTGCGAGGTCAGCGAGCAGCAATTATAATCAGAATGTATAACAAAGCTACACAAAATTGAGAATTGAAGGAATGCACTGTGTGGCGGCCAGATTGCACTGCGTGGGGACCAGAATGCACTGCGCGGCGACCAGAATGCACTGCGCCCTGGTGGTGCTTCGCTTTGAGATAAAGAAAGGCAAACTGCCACGGGCCTTCTTTTCGGTGATCTTCGAAGTTCAGGGCCTTTACGTGAGTGTCAAAGAGTCAAAACGCGAAGGGCAAACTGTCACCGGCCTTCTTTTCGGCGATCTACGAAATTCAGGATCTTTAGTGGCCGTGTTTTCACGAGCGATTTTTGAAGTCGCTTAGTAAGCAACCCCTCGTGTGGATGACACAAGGTTTTGTCGCTACTATATGTCGCTAGGTTATGTCCCTACGTCGGGTTCCCTCGTACAAAGGCACCTTTAAGGTCATCGATCTTAAAAAGTCATGAACTGTATTTGTCATTCAAAAAACGTTTTAATTCTGAATTATCTACTTCAAAACAGTGATGCGATATTAAAATTGGTACCTCTTAGGGTGGAAAATGAAGTTGGGTCCCACCAACCTGGACAAAACGAGACTTTAGTACATTTGTGATTTCCGAAGAACATCCTGTCATTTCTATGGGGAAGGCCCCAACCGCTCCTCTCCCCACCTCTAGGAAAAGATATTGAAAGATTTCTCCTTCCGCAAGGAAAGCGATGAAAACCTGAAAAAATATACCCAACATGGTGAATTATGTTAAGTATGAATCTTATATCTGTTTGGAGTGAGTCCTTTTCCATAAATGACCATAAATGTCGTAATTTTTAGCTTCGAAACTGAGGAAGAAGGCTTATAGCCTTGAAAAACAAAATCAACCTAACACGGGGACGTCCACGCGAGAACCCACAATTTGCGCGGAAACGCGCGAGTATATGAGGTCGAGGGTGGCGCAATTTGTTCTAAAAATAGCACAATTGTCCCATATCATATGTGCGCGCGGATCCCACGAGTTACGGTTCCAATACCCGATTATGGGCTATGTCTATATTATAAATTGAAGTAATTATTGGTTGACCTGTGGCCTAAGAATTATTCATCAAATAGCACCTAATTTGATTAAAAATATAACACAAACACCGGTGATAAACATTTTAAGAAAATTCATTTTATGAAGTATACTTTTGAAAATGTATGTTGACTAACATACGAAACGCCAAGTTCATAAAATGAATTTTCGTAAAATGTTTATCACCGCTGTTTGTGTTATATTTTTAATCAAGCTACGATGACCGAAGTGGCTCATCCTCGGTGTAAAAACAAAGAACGAACAAGACAACAAAGGACTCAAACAATATGGAACAGAAAAACAATAGCTCAAAAACAAAGAAACAAGTCACAGGTTTTTACACCGAGGTAAACCCGCAGAAGACCAAGAGCTTACATGACACCTAATTTGTTTACCAACCTCGTCCCAGTTCGCGCTCCCATTTAAATCAAAAATTGCACTGGACGCGACGCTAGACGTTAAAAGCTTTCAATGTGTTTGCTTGTCGACAGGTGTCACGTGTCCAGCACTACTGGCCATTACAAATGGAAACATATTCCCGCAGACCTGTTTGTCAAGTGGAGCGAAATACACAGAGCAATGTTCGTACAGCTGTGTCAGCGGCTACTCGCTATCTGGTCGGGGGATTAGAACGTGTCTTGCGGACAGGACCTGGGACGGAGCTGCACCGACTTGTACAAAAGGTAGAGTATTTTTTCTTTCATTTGATATGTTTTGCTTTTCCCTGCCTATAGAATATATATATACGTATATATAAATTAAAAAAATCTACGGAGCGGAGGCGGAATTATCAAGATCAAGTCAAAATCGATACTCTTAGCTCTCTCAATACACGACTAGTTTACCATTTTTGCCTGTGCGTCAGCTGTACCTTCGAGATTTCATACGAAGCGCGCCAACTTTATAATGCAAATTTAGATCCCAGGCTGTCGCCAGCAATAAAGCCCAGCGCACAGGCGCGGATGATAACTCTTTCGAGGCTCCTTGCTACAGACTTCATCGCATTAACGTCTTGTGAATTTTCTTTTTAGCTCAGGTCAAGCCGTGGATTATCTGTCCAGATAACATAATACAAGATTTAGCACCCGGGAAAGGCACTGCTGACGTCAGCAGCGTGTGGAAGGAACCCACATCAAACGTGCAACAGATCACGATCAACCCGCCAGAAATCTCTTCTAGTTACCAGTTTCCCCCAGGGCAAACAAAAGTAGAGTGGACGGCGAGTACTTCGATAGGATCGGAAAGCTGCGCGATTTACGTCGTCATCAGCGGTAAATAAATAGCTTATTTCCTGCTCGCCATTTATGATATCGACTTCTAAACACACCAGGGAGACTTACCCGGCCTGTGAACTTTAAGACGTTTTGCACTTCGAGAGCGAGGCCTGGTGGTGAAACTAACCATCTGACGTAAACAGGCATAAGGGCTATTGAGGCACTGAAGTCTACCTTAAAAAATAGAGTGCGTTTTCTAATTCGTCATTTGTAATCCGTCTCAGTCTCCTCCGTCCTTAACCATCCTTGTTCCTTTTTGATTTTGTATCGCCTCTTTGGTGATTCTCTCTCTTTTTTAACTGTTGTTTAGGGTAGATTGAATCGCCATAAAAATGACTCGAAAATGGCGATGTGGCTCCTTTAATTTAGACCTAATCATAATTAAAGTAGATAATATTAAGTTTACTTGAATGTTACACAGAGACTATTAAAACTCCTTGAAATTTTCCGTAGGGGTCTCAATCTTGGCTTTTATTACACCAAAAGTTTGAGTCCCGTCTGCTTGTGTATCTGAAACAGCCTGAAATATAGTGGTAATATAAATCGGTGTCAGGTTGTGTCGCCCCATTGCCTTGTCGCCCCGAGTTACGTCGCCCCAACCTAACAGACGTCGCCCCAACATCCGAGTTGTGTCGTGCCAGCATCGAAGTTGTGTCGCCCCATCAACAAATAGGTTCGCAATGCGTAAATGTGTCTCGTAAAATTACTTTCACCCTTGATTTGAATTAAATTGTACTTCTTGTCTAACGAAATACTCTCTCGGCCCTATCCCAAACCAGAGCAACAAAATTTGACCAAAAATCATACTCATTGTAATGGCCAACACCTTTAGTTCAATATAGTGGAATGTACGTTGAGACCCCGGGTGTAAAACGGCGGAAATAATTTCAGTCAAAAGCAACGAATCACCTTATTGGTTTCAAAGGTAAACCCGCAAGAGTTGCCACTTTTTGAACATTGCAATTAGTGTAATTCTTTTTTTTTTTTTTCGTTCAGACAAGGAACCTCCCAAGATTCAAAACTGTCCAAAAGATATCTACGAAACTTCCGACAAAGCCAAGGCGGTGACCTGGGTCGAGCCAACGTTCACGGACAACGTGGGAGTTGCGTCAGTGGAAAATACGTACAAAAGCGGCCATACTTTTGAATTTGGCAAAACTAACGTCAGATATGACGTCCTTGATGCAGCGGGAAATAGGGATTCTTGTCAGTTTGAAGTAAACCTGCAACGTAAGTAACGTCAGAAGTGCAAACTTCCATCTGCCTACATCGAGGGTAATGAGGCTGGAGATTAATTATTTTAGGAGACAAACTCGAAAGGGATAACCTCGTTTGTCCCGTTTACACCTTTCATTTCATATGAATTTGAATTGTGAATAAACAGTCATGTCATGTCTTAGCTCATTACTAGGAGATACTCTGTGAAAACCATGTGAACAACATGTGAAAACCGTGTGAAATGTTGCACAGTTTTCACATGTATTTCACATGTGTTTCACAGAGTGTTTCACAGGATTTTTCACAGGCATGTAAAAAATCTATGAAAAATCCCTGTGAAAATCATGTGAAACGGGCTCCCCTTTTTCACGTGGTATTTCGCATGATAGACTATTTGAAATAAGCAGTGAAAACATGTGAAAATACTTTAAAGCACTAGTAGATCCATGTGAACTAACCTGTGAAATAAGCTGTGAAATAGGCTGTGAAATAAGCTGTGAAATAAGCTGTGAAATAACCTGTGAAATAACCTGTGAAATAAGCTGTGAAATAAGCTGTGAAATAAGCTGTGAAATAACCTGTGAAATAAGCTGTGAAATAACCTGTGAAATAACCTGTGAAATAAGCTGTGAAAACATGAAAGATGGGTTGCTGATCCTGTGAAAAATGATGTGAAATTGACCATAAATCTGGTAACACCCAGGGCGAGTAGTGTTTTTCGCGCATAGTGAGAGAATTTAGAAAATAATTAAACCATGGACCAAGAGCAAAAGAGTGAGAAATATTTCTGTTTCGACCAAATCGAGTTTATGAACATAGGCTTATCTAGGAACACTGAATGAGGAACACCTCAAGTTTTTGAAATTTTCTTGTGCACAAGGTTTGTTCTAAAAAAAGCTTTCTCGCGGAAATTTTTGACGTTTTGTTGTGTAGTATCGCTGAGAATTTTTACTCGTTGTTTGTATTTTGACTTGCCCGTAAATACGACAAAGTAGTAAGGGGCGGCGGTTTGCGTCCTAACCAATAAGAAGCCAGGATTTGGGTCACAGGACCCTTTTGCATATAGAATGAGAAAGGGGTAAAAACGTTACAATAAAATGACGTCACGGGACTACTGATAAGCAGCCATTTTGTCACGCAAAATTTTGAAAACAAAAATTATATTCTGAAACAAATCCTGGTGTTACAAATTGGGACATTTACGGGTCCTAGTGATCCGCGCCCAAGAAAAAATATTTACAAACGAGGTGTGTGCGATGGGAATACAAGGGAGAGAGTGTGTCTTGTCAAACTGAGCGTAGTGCATGGACGTGAGTTTGTGAGGGAACTATTTACAAATTGCATAAGAGTTCGAAATCCTGCTCGTACTACGCTGATACTTAATTAAATCGGTACGGGGTTGGTTACGCGCTTTGATACGTTAATGAATGGTATACCTCATATCCCTTGAAGTGTTTTCGGAAGTATTCGTATGGTTTATTCTTGTTTTTCGTTGATTCGCAGGATTTTAAAAGTCAAGGATTCGATTTTTTTCTAATTCTCGAATCGTATTACTGCCTGTCAATGTGATCTGAACATTTTTACGCAGCGCTTAATCAAGTTGTGGGTGGGAGGTATTCCATTCATGAATGCAACAAAACGCGAGGCATTCGATCTGAATAGCTCTAGGAACATCAAAGCGCACAGCAATTTGATTTAGCGCTGCGTAAAATGTTTCAAATAGCGATTACAGGCGTAAAACGATTCGATAAGTAAGAAAAAACGATTCATTTCCTTTTAAACTCTTGCGAATCAACAAGAATAAACTATACGAACACTTCTGAAAACACTTCATGGGGTGGTAGGTATTCCATTCACTTAAGCATGCACGTTTTTGAGACGCGGACGGCAACCGGAAGAGGACATTTCGCGTGCCAGGACAGTGGTGTTTCCCAGATTTTTATACCAAGCATCTCTAATGGAGAAAAGATACTTGGTGATGCAAATGCGGTCGTGTGCAGACAAGTCAAAAGGGAAAACAGCTCACTTCCGGTTGCCGTCCGCGTCTCAAAAACACGCGTGCTTAAGCTCCCTAATGGGGGGCGTACGGCATTCTGAATAGCCAAAGGGACAACAAAACAAGCGACAACTTGATTAAGCGCTGCGTAAAAATGTTCAGATCAAATATTTATATATATTTAGTGCAGTCAGAATAAAATACGTAATACGTTAAAAATGTGTTCTTCTGGGCAACATCATAATTATCTTATCATTATCATTGTCATCAGTTATCATATTATTATCATTGCCATTATCATTATCACTATCAACTTATCATTATCATTATTATTTGCAGGACCGAAATGCCACGATCCTGATGGACCCCTTGATGGTAGCAAGTCATGCGGTTCGTTCGCCGGGAGCAGGCACTGCCAGATCACGTGCCCCAGTGGCAGTGTAATGTACAAAGCGACAGCCCTGTTCTGGTATTGCACTGGTGGAATTTGGCAACCTTCTGACGTCATACCTGATTGTGTCGGTAAGATACGGGGCGCGATCCATTGGACCAAAATTTCCAGAAATTCTGGTACATAATCAAGTGGAACGGTCATTGTCGAAACTTTCGTTTCGTAAATTTTGGACAACCTCTCGAGGTTGTCCATTTTTCCGGAAATTTGGAAATTCCGGAAATTTTCTGTTCCATTTTACATTTCCGCTCAGTTTCGTTTCTCAAGCTTGCGGATAGAGCTCTCGTCAAGACCCTACGTGACAAAAGATGACGGCGAGAGGCTTCCACCCAACGTTACGTAAGTTATGTTTCTTCGTGTCGTGCAACTAAAAATTATTTCCTTGACATGTTTCGATGTCTGCGACAATAACTTTTGTTCAGAGAGAAGTTCGTTTTTCTCGTCCATATAATTTCGAACGATTAAAGCAGCTGGCTGGTTTTGCTCTGCCGGCCCTTGTTGTTCTGCAGGATATTTTCTGTTAACTTGTAAAATCGTCGAGTAAGAAGCAAGAGTCAGACTACAAACCCGCCATTTTGACGTGACCGGTTCGGTCAAGTGGAAAATACCGTTCCTTTCGGCACACGGAAATTTCGGGAAATTCAAATAACCTGAATTTTTGATCCAATGGATCGCGCCCAGCAGCTAACATTATTTTTACTGGATATGATGCATTTCTTCCAACTTTCTGTATATAAAAACACACGACGCACAATTCCTTGATTCGCTCCGACGAAGGGCTAACGCTCGAAACGTCAGCTCTTGAATCTCTTTACGGTGGCCAATTGACATTATCAACCCAGTTGATAAAACCAAATTATATTGTTATACTTCCCACCGACGCAGCACCACAGTTTCTTTAGAAACTTACCCCCTCTATTCTGAGAAGTTGGTTTTCCATTAAGACAATATATACTAGCTGCACTTAAGCCAGGACGCTGAGCAACAAGAGATCATTGTTTCAGACGATCGGCAGTTTACAGAAGTTAGGGAGAAACGAAAACCAAAATAACCACTGTCACCAATCACAAAGGAAACAGAAAATCCGGTGAACCAATCAAATTCGCAGTAACTACATGAGGCTAGCAGGAAGCCCGGGAAAACGTGCCCGGGCAAGTCAAGATTGGTTTCGTTTCACTTTTGATTGGTTGAAAAAGTGGCACGAGATTTTTAAACCAATCACTAAGCGTAGTAGCGCAAAACCGTAGCAACGCAAATTGTTTACGACACTCAAATGCAAATGCATAAACAAAAATAAGGCAGGTATGCTTACATCAGAAACTGCTCCGCACCGTAATTTTAGGTTGTTTAGTTCGTCACCGAGGCGCTACCAGGCCCTTACGAGAACCTCGCGTTCGCCCGAAAGAGGAGGAGAACGCCTTGGTAATAGCTGGGACCAGGCAGTTTTACGAAAGGTGATAATAGGAAAATAGTTTGCAAAAGCTCTCTGTTCCAAAAGTCTGTTACAGTCCAACAGATTGAGGGAGACGCCTACTGACTCATCTTTGGCTGGGCTTGACTTCCTGTTTCCATAGCATGAAGCAACTTCGACTATCACTGTGCTAGAATTGTAAGTCGGGCAGTCGTGTAAGTCCGCTTGCACCTCCCGTCCACACGTAAACGGCGTTTTCGGCCAAAAATACGGAGGTATCTGAAAACGCTCTCCAGACTGTAGATTTTTAAAAACAGAGAAGTTAGGGTCCAGTGCACTCGGTCACAAATTAGCATAAACATGTCAAACATGGCGGAACCAAACAAAGATGGCGGCAAACTCTTTGATTTTCGTGGGCTTATGATTATCACAGGGCGCATGCACTCGTAACCTGCGCATGCTCAATATGTGAAGTCTAGCGTATTAGAATCGTTTTTTCGTATACCTGTGGACGTGCAAATACGATTTTAATACCGTAACGGTCCGTGTGGACGTGGATTTTTTCAAATACGGATAAAAAATCTCCAGACACGTGTGGACGGGGCCTGACTGAGTCGGTGCACCAACCATTTCGGAGGAAACGAAGGATAAAGGATTTATATCTGGCAAAGGGTGTATCGGATACCATGAGAAATATATCAAGGTTTTATTTAAGACTTTTGTTGTCATGTTATTTCCAGTATCCACGAAGAAAGACCCAAATATCCCATGTGAAGAGAACCGAATCGAGATGACTGCGCTTGACTATTCGGGAGGCGAACTTCACTGTAGTAAGTTGAGGTTACTTTAGACTAAACTGAACTAGAAGCTCATAGAGATTAACACCCCGCGATTTAAATGCCTGGTTTTACTCCATTTCTGCGCTTAAAAGGCATATTCAACTTATTTTCTGTCGCAAGAAGGTTACCTGATTTACCAGAAAGACAATCGCAGGGTGACGCGCAATATTTACAGTACACGTGCAATAATTCCGTATGATTTTTTATGGCCTGAATACGGCTGGATCCTTGCTCAATTAAGCCATCCAAATGTTACGGTGGTACTGATTATGCTACGACGTGAATCGTAGGGTCAAGTGTTTTGTTTACACAGTAGAGGCTGTGAATTCACCGTGAATGTCGAGATGTTGCTCTTTGTTTAATATTCGTAAATAAACGGATCAAAGCAAAAAAAACATTCCTTTCAAGAGGTTATTCCAAACGCAGTACAGCTGAGAAGTCTGTTTCCTGATTGTTGCAAAAATCCTGTTGGACGTCTTTGCATATTGTAGCGTGATATCGGCCACGGCATTCAAGGTATTTTTCACCTGCCAGTGCTATCACTGGAAATATCTTTTAATTTACTTTTAATTAGTGGCTAATTGAGGTCTCGTGCATGCATACCCGAAATTTCCGGCTGTCTTGTTATTATTGTAATTGATAGCTTGGTCACCGACAAAAAAAAAATAAACCGTGCCCCGAGCTAGATCCACGCGAGCCTGCAGCCGCGCGGCTAATAATGCAGGATTTCAGGGCTCGATCAATTCGCTGAATATAACAATGGTGTCACGTACGTGCGTGACACGCTTGGCAATCAATAACGCACTACACTAATTGTCACGACACTCAAAAATTTTCAACTTGGAGGATCTTAAAGTCATAATGCCGTTTTCGCTCCAACGAAACTTTACCAAAATAAAGAAATTTAGAACCTAAAAGATGGGATGTCTTTATTTTAAAAAAACTGTTGTGAAGTAAGAATTTTATATTCTTGTGCTTCATGCTTGTTTTCCTCTAACAATGTTTAATAGCTGCATGTTATTCAACCCCTATCCCATTTTAATCATTATCCACGTATGCAAGCATTGTTGGTAATAGATGTCGTATCCCACGCAAGTGACATAATTGATCATTTCATCTTTATAAGATTTGTTTCTTTCTTGCAATAATCCACAGCTAAATGTCCAAAGGGAATGAAGAAATCATCAAAAACTGATTGCAGCCCGTGTCCCGCGGGAACTTATAACGACCAGCAAGGGCAATTAGGATGTACTCAATGTCCCACGGGTTTCTCGTCAATACCTGGAACAAAATCCGCTGAGGACTGTAAACGTAAGTCATGACAGTGATTAACGATTCCCAGTAGCCGCGATCGAAACTGTGGGGCTTATGGAAACTAGATTTCTGTTGCATGCCCGAAATTACCGCAATAGACTGTTTCCGATCGGCGAACGCGGTGAATGAATCGCGAGAGGCACGAGGGGGTAGGGGAGGGGGCTTCGCTTGCTGTTTTTGCGTTGAAAAAATAGAGTGGCTGTGAACAGTTTATTACGGCAATACACATGCGATACTTTGATTGACAGAGAAGCAGGTTAAAGGAGTTACATTATGGCTCTTGAAATGTTTAGCCTTAAAGCACTGTTTACACGGACGCGGTTTCATTTACGGTTTCGTTTACACGGCGCCGAATTGAAACCGTGTCGTTATGAAAACCCTGGGCTCCGTGTGAACACTTCGAAACCGTGTCGTTTTCGTTGCGGTTTCGAGGTCATAAAACCGCGTCGATTGGAAACCTCGTTCGTTTTAACGTAGCCTAACATTTCCAAATTCGTATAATTTATAATCCGTCTTGATCTTCTCCTTTTTTCACCATCATTGTTCCTTTTTGGTTTCGTATCTGGTTTTCAACATTTTAAGGGTAGTTTGATTTGTAGCCAGAATAAGTAAGAATATCTTAACGTAGTTAAAACAAGGCAAACTTGAACTCAAAAATTCATCAAGGTCTATAAAATTATTACAGTTTGGCTTTTGTCTCGGGCCCCAGGCCCCGCCGGCTAAGAGGAACAAGCGGCTCTGGGGACGAAAATGCCTCCTGAATGTAGCAGCTCTCGCAAGGTCTCACGTGACTGTCCCGATACCCTGCATGAAAACTTTGAATTTTCAGCTTGTGGTAAACTTCTCACTAATTACTGTTACATTCTAGCCTCGTGCCCCGCCGGTAGGTACTCTGCGGATGGTCTGGGACCGAACTGTCAGGACTGCCCACGTGACACGTATCAGGACCAACCCATGTCGACAAGTTGCAATCCATGCCCAAGCGGCACCTTCACTCTCGCGTCTGGAGCAAATTCACCTTCTAAATGCGGATGTAAGTGATTCATGTACCTTGCTCTGTTTTCGGGATCTTTGGCCAAAGGTGTGGCCGTTTAATTTGATGATTAGTTTGTTTTTTCCCCGAGTCGGAATCGAACCGGCGTTACCCTGGTTACAAGTCAGTGATGACCACCACACTATCGGAGCAACCAATAGAAAAATAAAGAAAGCATTCCATCAGCAAAAGTGGGGGAGAACCCGCCAATGTTATGCTATATGCGATTGAAATCAGGCTATGGATTAAGGCGAAAGAAATATCCCGGATGGCAGGAAATTCTCCTACAGGAAGGTGGTATTTTATAAAGGGACGAGCAACAAGCTACAAAAAGTTTTTTTTTTCGTGAAATAAATATCCATAATGTTTATGTCAAATTGAAAACAGTCAAATCCAGAAGCAAATCATAGCCCATGATCGCAATTATTGCATTGTTCATACAGATTTGCAGTATCCCATCACCCTCTCCGTGTCACCGAGTATCGCCCAGTCGACTCTCCCCGTATGTGAGGAGACGAGAGAATACGGGAACGGATAAGTTTTTCGTGATTACCAGAGCGAACAGCGCAAAAGGAGGACACTTTTTCTTAGAACAATAGGGGTTCTTCGTATCCCTCTCCCTTCCTAGAATAATCGCCACCATTTGTAAACGGTCTCTCCTGTCCGGCTATTGTTTGAGGAGACACGCTATGTCTTCAGTGATGTAAATAGCCTTTCTTGGGTTCAAAAACAAAGTTAATAGATAAAAATAACAGAATAACAATACCTGCAGGAATGCCTTAACAGATTGTCCATGTCAAAATCACAAAACTACTACAAGAGAGTGGTTAGAGGTTACACAGACATTTTATTATAGTACGGTCCTACGAGTCTATTTCTTTGGTATCCTTGCCCTTTGCATTTCCACTTCTGGCGGGATAGCGGAAGTAGTTCGAGAGAACGAACAACTGCCTCTGCACTGTTTATCTGTTCTTTGGGAGTTGGGAAGTATGTCCGAGCTTAAAGGTTCCTTGTGTCCTCACAAGGAACCGTTTAGTGTTATCAGTGATGCAAACGGCACCTGCAAAACAGTTCCTTATTCCTTTTACGTTCGCTTTTGTTTTGTTTTTTTACAGCGAAGCCAGTAGCCACCATGAATCCCCTCGTGTCTAATATTAAAGAGAAGGAAAGTGTGTCTGTAAATTGTTACGCAACTGGAAAACCAACTCCCACTTACAAATGGAAATTTTTGCGGGATATACCAGGTGGGTGTCGCATCACGTCTTATTGGTCAATAACCACTTGCTGTTCTCGCTGACCGCCAGCGGGCGCAGGCTCTGAGGAGGTGGAGTCAGCCCTTGCTTGACCCCTTCATCCAATTCCAAGAATCGAAGATGTAGTCACCAGGTGGTTTGCGCTGACCGAAAACACCGCAGGCTTTGGCTTTTAGGAGGGACTCAATTCTACTACTTGCACAAATCCCATAATACACCTCTTTTACCCCCCAAAATTTTGCATAATCATTGTTTGCAATTTCTCCTGGCACATGAAGATGTCCCAAGGGAAATCTAAAACAATGCCTATGCAAATTTTTTGGGGGATAGAAGCGGTGTATTATGGGATTGTGCAAGTAGAGAATTGTGTGGTAGCTTTTCATTAACGGTTAAAGGCCATTTCCAGTCCGTACTGCGCAATCTCCGCTAGTAATATTTATCAAGTCTCACACGACGGAATGTAAACAAACCAAAATGAAAATTATTGGTAAAAACTTACCTTTTGCTTCATTAGTTAACATCCTATATCCTTGCAAAACAGTAATAAATAGTAGACGAACCTCGACGATATTCCAAACCGAAGTTTCAGTTCATCTAGAACTCCCAAATGAAACGACCCGTAAATAATGGCGGACTCAAAAACTTCGTGTAGGCAGTTACCGAAGTGTAACGTATCAACGAATTCAAAACAGAAATGTAAACAATTCCCGAGAATGCGCAGTACGGACTGGAAATGGCCTTTCCAATTTCGTCAAGGTTAACATTAGGGTTAAAAATTTATTTCCATTGCTTTTAAGTTAAAAAATTAATTTACGTTGTTCAGTGTGCAACCAATTTAAGGTCTTTGAAACACCGAATTGAATATTTAGAGATAACGTGCAGTAGTTAGAGCTGCCAAACTTCTGTCCACTCATTCTACGGCACATTAGGCAGTCACTTTTGACTGAATTAAAAGTATCAGCCTTTCTTTGCACCACAACATATAAGGGGTCACAGTCAGCTGGTGCACATGCGAATTAGATTCCATTTCATAGATTCCATTGCATTAGATTCCATTGCAAATCACACTTTATCGCGATCCATATTGTTTATAGGATAAGCAAAAGCATACTCAAAATCAGGTTTTTGAGTAAACGATTGAAAATCGAATGAAACACTGGGACGATTGAAGCATACTCGACGCGTACCTTTGATTTCAGGTTGAGATAAACGTTTCTCAGGGTGAGAAAGCTAGTGTCCAGGTCAGCGCGGTCCCAAAGCTGACTGTGTCCCTTTAAGGTTCACAAGACTCTTATATATATTTATCTGAGATTATACAATTGTCAAGTTCTGGTACTACTTCTTCTGATCTGTCCTCCTCTATAATTAACATAAATAGGAGATGTGTCTAGTTGCGGGCATGCCCTTTGTTGTAACATTTAATTTGAAAATAATAAAGTGTGAAGTGTATGATGATGATGATGATGATGATGATGATGATACGCATATCAAAAATTCCTTAATTGCAACTTATTTTCATTGATATTTTAGCTGCCTTCCTTGGAAAGATGTCTCAACAAAGCCTGAAGAACTCGAACGGGGATGTGATTGGTTCCCGTCTGACCATCACCGGCGCCACTTACGAGAACACCGGCTCATACGAGTGTTCCGTCACCAACACGCACGGCAGCGCCATGGCCTTCGCAAAGATTAACGTCGCGAAGGTCATTGATTTCGGAGGCTCTGGCGGTGGTTCAATTTAAGGTAGGATTTTATTGGTCAGTTGGAGAGCAGCTCTGGACTTGCACAACGGACCATTTCCGAGTTCCCCTTTGCCTCAAAGTCAAAAGAAGTCTAAGGGCGAGACCATTCATATGAAAATGTGTTTCATCTGCACGTTCATTTTAATGCAAAGAAAATTCACTTTCATATGTATGGTCTCGCACTTAGGAGCAAAAGCAAGTATGAGAAATGAGTTTGAAGCAAAAGCAACGGTAACTCAGAAATGCGAACAAGAAGCAAGATTCTAGCAGCCTCTTTCATTTCCTAACGCGCGACAGGAATCTTCGAATGCGAAGCGTTCGTTAAGCAAGTGAGGTGCTGCAAGAAAGCGCTGGCGCGAAAAAAAACGGGATTTTTTCCTGCCTCGCCCCATTGCCTCCTCGAGCTCTCCTCATTTGCATAACTGTAAATTTTCCGGTCGAGAGTCGTCAAGACTGCACAGTAAGCAAGGTAGCCGACTCGAAGTACGAGGCTGGCCGAGCGAACTGCTCGCAGTCTAGGCTAAAAACAGTGTTTACCAAGACCAGTACGTTATGCCAGGTCTTAGCAAAACTGCCTTATTAAAGCGACCTTACCCCTTCAGTGCATTTCAATGATTTAATTGTTTCTTTTACTTACAGAAATCCAGAGACGCACAGTAGTCGTTGGAACTGAAGATCTTTGCGCATGAGCGATACGCAGAGATTAAAGTAATGGTTGTTACTATGGCAATAAAGGTGATTTGTTATCGAAGTGGTATTTGTGTGCTATCACTCGCCGCACCTGCAGGGTAGGGTGGGATCAGCCTTGATTATACGGGTAGTCAAAACCTCTCTGTTGCCTCTATTTTCTCTGGAACCACTATTTTCATTGGAAGTCTGTAAGCACTACCTCTATTGCCTCGTTCCGAGAGGTAAATAGTGATCCCGATATAGGACCCTGGTCAAGACCATTCCTTTACGGCCTCATTAGCGTGTCTGAAGTTAAAAGAGGACTGGGTCCAAATTTGTAATAGACCCCATCACAACGCCCGTTTCGTCAAAGATTTTGGGGAGCCCTTGCTAGGTCCTGCTACAATTTGAACTACGTCCAAAAAAGGTTAAGCAAAATTCATTTAACTTATTCTTCAAGGTTTTGAGTTGACCTTGATGCTGATCATTTACCAACACTTAAAGGAGCAGTGTCACGGCATTTAAAGTCATTTTCCCATTTACTTTCAAATTGAAGGAAATCTAAAAGTAAGAGTTTTCTAATGCCGAAAAACACCAACGGGATTATAAAATGCTAAAATTATACAAACGACAAACTTGAAAAAACTTGCCAGTTTTTTCAGTGACGTAGCCCCTTTAAACAGAAGGCGATCTCTTCGGACTTTGTAATTTGAATACCTAAGCCTTATCCGCCCAATGGGGCAATGAGGACGAATGATGAAAAAAATGAAAACATAAAATCAGAAATAATGTTACACTAGAAATATATAATTAGGAAAAGGAGAAAGACAAAAAAAGAAAAGTTTTATTTGGATTAAAATACTACATTTCAGACAAGAAAACTCTTAGACGCAATGAAGTCACCGTTTTATTAGAAACACCAAGTATAAGTTTTTCAACTACAGTTATGGTCCTTTCCAAGCGCGCCGGCGAAGGCACTGCGAGCGAACGAGCGAGGCTGGGGAGCAGACAAAAGATGGAGAGAAGCGGGGAGGGGTCGGGAAGAAAGGAATCGACTGCAACGAAGTCTTCCCGACCCCCTCCCCGCTTCTTCCCATTTTTTGTTGTTCCCCAGGCGCGCTCCTTCGCTCTCTCATTCGCTCGGAGTGTCCTTCGTTCGCCAGGCGCGATTGGAACGGGTGATCGACTGTTACGCAGGCTTGAAGATTTTTTGCGTGACATCTCCAATGCCAACTCCGATCCCAATACATAAACCTACAAACTCTGAAGGGCGCAGTCACGCAGAACTATTTAGCTAATTCCCTCTACATCTCAAGATATCGTATGGCACTCTTTGTTTCTTAGTCTCCCTGAAGGTTTAGCATCGGCCTATTCGCCATCCTTGGCGAGCCACAAATGCTTTTCGCCATCGATGCGATGGCGGAATTCCCACAGCACAGGGGTTCCGAGAGTATTGACTTTGTCTTCAACTACCTAAAAATAATGATAAAACTTCATCTTATCAGTAGAGCGGCAGCTATGGTAAGCTTGTAATTCTACTCTTCCCCTAGCTAGTGTAATAACCTGCGAGCAGTCTCCCTAAATAAATAATTGTTTGTTATTTTGTTCTACTGGTCCTCTAGCGTAGCAGTTCATGCTATTTCGGGGGCTAGGGGCGTGGTTCCTGTTGCTTGTTCTACTGGTCCTCCAGTGTAGCAGTAGCCTGCGTTGCAGCCGGACGTGTCACATAATCCTCGATATAGTCCGTCTGCGCAACGGCTCCCAAAAGCTTGTTCCGACCCCCTGCAGGTTTGCAAGGATCTGTGTATTCATTTCTGATTGGCTAGTTTCGTATTATATCGCGTAATTGTCACGCGACAATTTGAGAAGCTTACACTTCGAAAAACAAAAGTCGTAAAGGTCGTTTTTAAAATAGATAACAGTCACGAAAGAGTATAAGCAAGTACATCTGCAAAACCTGTGTTGCAGAACTGAAAAAATCGAAGAAGACTTCTTGAGCAGATAGAAAAGTTAGAAGAAGAACGTAAATGGTCTTAAATGTCTGCTGGGACTACATTATCATAAAAGATAAGCGACTTGAGTCTTCCATAAGCGATCGCAACAGCGATATCACAACGACAACACTGGAACCACGAGCGCTTCCGGTGCGATAGGAAGACACTGGAAAGTAAAAGATTTGCCGTATCCTGTTGTAAAATTCACGAATACATTTTGGCCTCCAAGAAATGTCTTTAGTGTGTTTTCTCGTTCTAGTAGAAGTTGATCGATTTCAAACATTCATCACTGATCTCCGTCGTTTTGTTTTCACGGGAAAAACAAGGAATATTTAAAACTCGTTACGTGACTGCACAGTGGTAAGTAAATTAAAATTGGACCAATCGAAAAGCTCGATAGAAAGCAATATGATACTAGCCAATCAGAAATGAATACACATATTCTTGTAAACGGAACAAGCTTTTGGGAGCCGTTACGCAGACGGACTTTACCGGCGGTTTTGTCCGTCTGCGACGCAGGCTAGTGTAGCAGTTGCTACTATTTCGAGCGCTTGGGGCGTGGTTCCTGTTGCTTGTTATACTGGTCCTCTAGTGTAGTAGTTGCTACTATTTCGAGTGCTTGGGGCGTGGTTCCTGTTGCTTGTTATACTGGTTCTCTAGTGTAGCAGTTGCTACTATTTCGAGCGCTTGGGGCGTGGTTCCTGTTGCTTGTTATACTGGTCCTCTAGTGTAGTTGTTGCTACTATTTCGGGCGTTAGGGACGTTGTTCCTGTTGTTTGTTCTACTGGTCCCCTAGTGTAGCAGTTGCTGCTATTTCGAAGGCTAGGGGCATTGTTCCTGTTGTTTGTTCCATTGTTCTACTGGTCCCCTAGTCTAGAAGTTGCTGCTATTTCGAGGGCTAGGGGCATTGCTCCTGTTGTTTATTCTATTGTTCTACTGGTCCTCTATTGTAGCAGTTGCTGCTATTTCGAGGGCTAGGGGCATTGTTCCTGTTATTTGTTCTATTGTTTCCTTTGATGAAAGCGAGGAATTCATGTGAGACCTTGCGAGAGCCTCGGCCCTATCATATGGTGTAGCCATAGGAACAAGGATATATTCACAGTCAAAGACTCTTACTTTATATAGGTAACGGAGATAGTCGTCGGAATTTTTGAAAGGGGCGCCTAAAAGGTGCCATAATTTTGTTTTATGTGCGTGGGACGAATTCACTTTCAGCCTTAACCCCCCAAAAATTAATCTTAAGTCACTTAATTAAGCCACAAGAGGTATATTATGAAGTTAATGGTGAACGAAAAGAAACAATGAAAACAAAATAGCACAAAAAGGAACTTAGAGTCTTACCTCGATATTTAATATTTTCCCTCCGATTCGCAGACAAGCTTTGTAGAACGAAACTTCGCGTGCCTCTCCACCGGACCCCTCCTGTTTGGCACGACCCTTAATAGGCATGCCTAACTCTTTGATGATGTCTTCATTCAACGTCACCACGTCACTGCCAGAATCGATCATGAACTTCACTCTTCTGTGCGGGACAGCAGTGGCGCCTTCATTTGGGTTATCCCGCGCGTTCCGCGGGTCACAGGCAAAAATGTCAGCTGTGAGACAAAGAAATTTACCGAACCTGTAAGGGAAGTTAAGATACCTACTCGTAACCCAGACGGAATGCGGGCGAATTTTTTTCTCGTTTCATTTCTCAGTATAGCCAATTTCCTTTATTTTTTTCAGTGTATCTCTCTTTTTGACCGCTCCTACCCGCAAGTTAATTACATGGGTTTTATCACCTCGCCCAATTTTATCTCTACTTATCTGAAGGGATTGGGATGCTAAGTCTTATTTAGGTTTCTGCTCACCTTCCGCCCCTTAACTGCTCATGCGCCTCCCAGGCTCCCTCTGCCATCACCGTCGCCAACAGACTCTGAGCTGTAAAGAATCAAGCATTAATTAGGAAAGAAAAACTTCAGACATTCTTTTGGCTAGTCACGATTAATCGTATGGCAAGCTAAAAATACCCGCGTTGGCAAGTTATCATTTTCGATAAGCGAAATCACTTGACAATAATTAGAAGATCATAAACGAGACAACTGCCCTTTGTTAGCTTCTTACAAAGACGTTCTTTTAGCTCGTCAAGCAACTCATTCTCGACTGCGTAGGAGGTCAGGCCTTTCTAGAACAATAAGAAGAATGTGGTAGATCTAGATCACACCTCCGTAAATGTTAAAGAGTTTTAGATCAACTCTAGGTAAAGATAAAGAAGCCTTTATACATTCATTTGCTTTTAATTTTTTCAGAAAAGCACTTACTGCAATGTTTAACCACTTTTTCAAGTCAAATGATTACTTCCATATCCATAATACAAGGTCCACAAAGAACAGGCTCGCACAAATTAGTAAAAAAAAATAATCTGAAAAATTTAAAGGGTGTGAAATTTGGAACAACCTTCCAATATTTATCAAAAACTCAAAATCATCTGAATAAAATATTAGAAAAAAGTAAAATTAGAAAATATTTCTTGATTTACTACATTAATTTAACTATACAGCCTTTGTACGACTTTTAAACTATTGTTTTATACCATAAAAACAAGGGCCTCTCCTTATTAAGCCCACCAGGGTATTTCGAGAGTCCCTGCTCTACATTCTATACTATTTGATAATAACAAATGTATCCAAGGCATATAATTAGACTTAATTGTACAGCGAAATAAAATAAAGATAAAGTCTCGTCTAAAACAGTTTTTTTTTTTCATTTAAATTGACAACAAGTTAAACAAAAGAGCTTTTTGTTTCACCAGCCAATAGTTTTAAGGAAGGACATTAATAACAACGGTGACGTCACTGATATCTTCCCTATATTTTGTCATGTCATTCAGTGTCACTTTTTAAGTTAATTTGTTTCTTTTTGGTGTCTCCCCTGTTAGCTCTGTTGAATTCAAATCTAGAATGTAATCATCATTTATAACTTAAGATGATCATTGAACGATCGAAACGTGCTTTATTTTGTTTCTGAAACTTACGATTACGGCATTGCGGACCTATGAAATGTGAAATCTCACCTTCCCTGAAGATCCTTTTCTTGTGGCCTAGGAGATGGAATTTCACGCCGTCCAGTGACTGAAGGCTCAAGCCAGAGCATCGGGCCAGACTCGAAAACCCAGATGCCTGGAACTGATCATAATATTGACCCAGTCCAAGCGAGTCGAGCCATATTTTGACAAGTCGAGGATCTGAAAGCAAACATTTTCGGCAGTCGGACCAACAAGAACCTGATCTGGTACGTAGACCTCTCCACGAAGTTCTATTGACCTAATCAAACTGTTTTCTTCACGTTGTGCCACAGCTCGTGCCACAAAAACACTGCTCCAATACTCAGGGGCCTTAGCAAGCCCCAAGAAACTAGTGGGGTGGGGACACATAAATTTAGAGCAGCTTGAATTTTAATTGCATGGAGGGTTAGTTGGATCTCGAGAAACCACTAGAAAGGTAAATTCTCTCTCCCTTGATACCAGCAAATGTTCTCCTGTCAAAGTCATCATACTGTCTGGGTTGCTTTAGTGGCGAATACAGACTTGGGGAAATACATATCGTTGTTTATCAGGAATGATTTCGTTCAGAATTATTAAGATTTTGTTATTGTTAAAAATGTCGGAAAGATAAAATGTTAATTTTAAACTTCTCATGCGTGTGCATTTTAGCTGGAGGGTGGGAGGGGGGGTGGCGCCCGGCCCCTCCCTCTTGAACTAAATTGGTTTTGTGAGCTTCTTTCGTCGTGGTACGCCAAGAGAGACGAGTGAGACACAGCTGAAAAACGAGAGAATGACTAAAGATGTGAACATTTTGGCAACTTTGAAGGAAACCCCTGAATATTTAAGGTTAAAATTTATACTAGAGGTACACTGTTTTATATTTTATTACCTCTAAAATTCCACCTTCGTATATAATTTTGCATTCAATTTTTGCTATAAGAATCGCAAGTTCACACGTTTGGGCTAAAATCATGTTATCGATAGATCATGGCTTGCTTTGTTGACAAGACACAATTAAAACCTCGAAGAAAAGCGTGGCACAATGCACATGCCTGATTCGTTTTCCGCGTTGTCGAGTGATTCGACCCACTTTCCTCTCGCAAAATATGGTTAGTCGCCTTGTCATATTTCAAAAGAAAAAGGAACTGCAAGCAGCCAGGCTTCAGATTATAATTAAAAAAAGAACATTGAATGACAATTTTAAGGTTTTAAGCGAAACCAGGTTTACACATCCTTCTTGGAATAACGACCTGATATAAAGGGAAGTTTAAATTCCGTCGCTGCTTCTTTAAATAACATCATGTTTTGCAACCAATTCTGGCCTAAAGATTTGACATCCATGTTGATTTAAAGAACAAAAATAACGTTCTTTAAACAGCTGAATTTTTCTTTTAGAACATAAATTACTTTGCAAAGGAGAAAAATTTCACTGCAGTTTGGACAAACGATCTGCTCAAAAGTATCAGCTCGTCGAACGTGGTTAAACATGGCGGCTATGACGTCACGGATCGGACAAGTCAAGGTCACAAAAATACAGTTCCATACTTCATCAACAGACAAGAGAAATACTAAAAGAAAACCTAGAAGAAAATGTATATTCTCAGTAAACATTCGTCTCATCCTTACTGTTGAAGCAACGATCGATTGGCGCGGCCATTTTGTCTTTGAATCGTTTTTTTTTTTCTTTTTATTCATCGGTCATTAAGGAAAAGAAGGACTTCGAAGGACTGTTCACCGTAATAACACTAGTCACATAAATTATTGCCTGTTTTGTTTGTTTTGACATTTCTTGATATCTTGATAAAAGGCATTGTTATCCAACACGTGTTTTACGCATCGGC
The DNA here is from genome assembly GCA_947652115.1 of Blastomussa wellsi. NCBI lineage: Eukaryota > Metazoa > Cnidaria > Anthozoa > Scleractinia > Plerogyridae > Blastomussa > Blastomussa wellsi. The sequence continues at coordinate 6,758,958 of OX393568.1, read as the reverse complement.
GCTCCGCAAAATTTGTTTGGAGTTGTTTGTATTGTGATATCAATACGTCTCCCTTTTAAAACACAGGTGAAAATGACCTCGATATTGAACGGCATTCCAATTTAAATCAAACAATTATGTTCTGGGCACTACAATTCACTTTTTCAGGCTATTTATCAACGGTGGATGTTTGAAAAATACCGTGAGCTTGGAGGTCACGTGTTATCCCTGTATTCACCAACAAGTCATGAATAAGTCAATATTTGCATCAAGAAAGAACCACGCGTGCTTTAACAGAGATGATCAAGGCCCAAGCATTACCCCTTTTCACTGTGGCTCTGAAATAAGTGGAACTTGGAGGATGATGAATCTCGCAAAGGTTTCTGTTATTGCACAGTGCATTTCAATGGAATTCTGGGTTGTTGCTACCAATAAGAAAGCCCGTGAACCTTAAATTGGCTTCTTTCTATCAGGCCGTCTAATAAATTTCAATTTATTCTAGTTTTTGAGGCAATTTTTTTCTTAAACATTGAGCATTTGACTCTTGACGTTTTAGAAAACTTGCTGAACTCTCGCACCTTTAATGGCTATGTATGTTGACTATTCATTATTACCTTGACGGAGTGCCGTTTTGTACTTGTCCTTTATCTCCTCATCCGGAATTAGCGTAGCAAAATCGTCGTCATCCAAACATAAGATGTCGCGCAGCCGGGCAAATCCATGATTCGCCAACTCAGCGCCAAACTCCTGCATACCAAGCAACTCCAAACACTGACCCACACTACCCTCCTCGGACATTTTTGCGACAAGCAGTGGCTCTCAGTATTACTCGTGGTGCTAACAAGTGTCCCGGACTCCAAACACGTTCACTGTCAACCGGCCCTGACAGCTCAATAAAATTATTCAGTATTTCTGATAGAGCGTTCGTTTGGAAGTTAATTCTATTCTGTTGTTTCCCAACCTCTTAGCTAGTTCCTGCCAGTCAGTTGTCAATGAGTCTACAAAACAATGTAGTTCGGGTTTTCCGGGCTTGATAATAACATTAGCGGTGGACGCTGTAATTACGTTACCTAGCAGCCAAATTTTGCTCTTTATTGGACAGGCAAAAGTTTAGCAGATTTTATAGTATGAAAACATTTCAAAATCACTTTTAACCTGAACGGACGCACACAATGTGTCTAGCTGTTGCCTGTGAAATACAAATCACGAGATTTTTTGTTCTAAGCAGACTGCGAAGTGGCTTTGTCAACAAGTTTCTGCAATTTGATTGAGCGTTTAGCACGTGTCTCGCAAGAAACATTGTAAACTCCAAACACCAGCTGAGCAATTAAAGTCAGCTCATTGGCTTGGGAGACTGGAGAATAGATTGTGTTATGTTCCTTTTACAATCAGCGATCAGTGACTTACTTCCTTATTTTTGTTAGGAAACAGGAAACTATTACAGAAACTAAAATGATCTACGTAAGTAGCGGGCTTGTTTACGTCACGAGACTCCGTCAATCGGAAGCTAATTTTTTGTAAGCTACAAAAATGGTTTAAAATAGTAGTATAGCACTTAATTATTAAATAGAAAGCCGTTGTAAAGGAAAACGGAAACTCAAAATTTGGCCAAAAAATTTTGCTGTTGACAGCGAAACAAATGGCCAAAATTCATGCCATTGTGTCTGTGGCTAAAAGGCGAAAGAAATCAAATTGTTATAGTAACTTAATACACCCACAAGTGCTTGGTCGTAAATGTCCTTAACGTTTTAATTGTGAGAATGTTTTGAGTAATTCATTCTGCTTTTTTGAGCAACTACGGAAGAAGAAGAATCCCTTTCTTGATCTAGTCTCGCGTAGGGCTCATAGCCTCAAGCGCCTCGCCTTAGTTCACACAGACAAAAGATTCACACCTGGCTAAGCGTCGGTGGACCACGCGGTGAAATGCCTCCGTGCCAATAGTAAACTTTAAAGTGATAGTTTAACAACTTCATTGTGAGTTTGTTGATATTTTGTAATAGGACTTTCTTACAGGCAAGATCCTGAAACTAGCTCCTACCGCTCTGCTAAATTTGCATTATGCGCGAGAGAGTTGGAAAACTGAGGATTTAGCAGTTTAGCCAGTGCGATACGAATGGCTTGTGGTTGGTCTAAACGGTTAAGACACAACGCCAAATTACGGTATTTACCCTTTTCGACCATTAAATATTGTAAGTTTCCCATACTTGAATGACAGCTGTCCAACGACAGACACGGCGTATTAAATTACAATATTCCCATAGTCTTGCGTACTTGTAAGTTACAGTCATCAGAATCCCTGAAATGTCCGTCCTTTTCTTAAAGACGAGAGTAGATGAAAGTTGACTTTTGTGAGAGTTTTCGCAAACGCTCACCGCCTATCATCAATCCGGGACAAACGATAAGAAAACTCTCATCGGTTCTCGTGAAAAATTTGAACACGTTCAAATTAGGACACGAGAATATCAGGCCTAACGAAAGCGAGAGTTTGGCAAATTTGCTAGAAAGTAAGATAAAGTCTACATCGAGCGAGCATCCCATAGCGCCGGAGCCGGTTTATCCGGTTTTGAGAGACCAGGAGTTTTTCTACTTCCCCTGGGTCAGCTGGAATCTATCTTTGTTCAAAGGTGGATAACACTACGTCAGAGGATAAGTCATTGTTATAGAATGGTAGGTAGGTGTCCCCAATTAGTTTTTACTTGTAAAAACTAGAACGACTGACACATATTATTATTAATAAAGTTATTAAATTATTATTATTATTATTATTATTATTAATATCATTATTACAAAAATATTATTATTATTATTATTATTATTATTATTATTATTATTATTATTATTAAATAAAAAACCAATAACGATAGGTATTACTGTAGCTTTCGAGACTCCATGAATCTTTCTGATTTCAAACGCAACTTCCCGGTACTTTTCCACCTTCTCCTCCTCGGTCCTGTTGATGTTCCGGTCGGTTGGCACAGCTATGCCAATAATTGTCCATTTCTGTCGATTATCTGTGAAAATGATCATGTCCCAGGTATTCCTCACTTTTCCATTTTCTGCAATTAGCAAGGGCTGATGACTGTTGATGCTCATACCACTTGTCAGCACACTCTATCTCATATTTTCTGCACATCTTCCAGTGTTCCCGCAGGACCACCTTGTCGTGGCGCTTCCTATACTCATTCTGGGCAAGCTTCTTGCATCCAATGACAATGTGTCTTACTGTTTCATTGGATTCTCCACACAATCTACACAGTGGTGTCTCTGATGTCTTATCTATGTTGTGTTTGATCGCGTTTTTTCTTAAGGCTTGTTCCTGTGCAGCCAGTATCAAACCTTCTGTCTCCTTTTTATAAGAATCCATTCCGAAGGCATCTCCAAGACTCCTTCCCAGCGACATCTGATATTTGTTGGACAAACTCTCCGTGTAAGGGTCTCTCCTTCCAGTTCTTCTTCTTTTACCGTTCTCCCACAGTCCTGGAGGCTCTCGTCTTCAACAATCACGTTCTCATTCAACGCAGCTTGAAGCATCCACTCTGGTGCTCTCCTTTAGGTAGCCATACAGGGATTTCCTTTCCTTTTTTACGCACTCCTCAATTCCAATCAGTCTTCTCCCCCCTTCCTTCCTCAGCAGATACAGCCTCGCAACATTGCTTCTGGTGTGTAGACAACCATTCATTGCACCCCAATGCTGGCCACTTCCTTCATGGTCCAGTCCACCATCCTCGCAGTGTAGCGTACCACGCCTACAGCCCAAGTATTGGTGCCACCTATTAAACTTCCTTCATTCAGCTTTGATCTACACAACTTCTCGACTATTCTGATATACTCTGACATGTCCGAGGCTATTATTATCGTTATTATTATTGCCCAGTGGATAGCGTAGTTTTCTTTACCAACACCGACTCTACTGAATAGCGATTTATCCAATTTATAGCGCTATTCAGCCTTTGAACAGCCGGGGCCTGGGGGAGAGAACGAGATTAAGCATTTTGCAAATTTTTGAGAATTTACAGGCTAGTCAAAATTGAATAAAAAATGGAGCTCACCGAGCTCGCTTTTGAGTTAAAGCTAAAATTAAGAGGGTTCTTAACAAAAAGGAGTGTTTTAACAGGTTATGCCATTGCTGTGGTAACCAGTAATGTCAAGAAAATAATCACAGCTTGTTCACCAATAATTTGGCATTTGTTTGATACCATTATATTGTAACGTCAGCTGATAAACAGGGGTAGTACATCAGAGCAAAAGACCCAGAATGTGAGCCAACTGAAGAACGTCCACCCCGGGAATTTGAAAGAGTCGAGGTGGTCTCCGTCTAAGGATAAATTCGACTAAAAATGTTCAAAAAAAGTTAAATCCTCAAGGGTTTGCCCCGCAGGGAAGTGGGGGGTGGGGAGGGGAAGATGAGCGCTTTTGAATTTGACCGATACTTTTTAAGTAAAAAAATGAAATGAGTGAATGAGCTTGAATTCGGGATGCCAGGCTTCAGCTATGGTGTAGCTGAGCAGCTCGGTATACATCCCTTACCGTCTTTTAAAGCAAGAAAATTCTCGTTGACGCCAGACTCTGCTAATATCCATCACTGGTTCAACAAGCTTTCCTACTTTTAAGAAAAAGATGATCGAATTTTCAATGAAATGATTCTGAATTGGCCTAGCCGCACTTTCACAGCCTAATTTTCAAAAATATTGATAACCGAAGTGGCCTCCTTCTATAAGCCTGGTGGTTTCTTGGAGGTCTCCTCACCCTACTAATTCCGCTCCAACTGTAACATATAATCCTTCACAATGTGGTGAATAAATAAATGATGACGATGAAAAACATCTTGAACACAAACGCATGCATGCCTTTATACTTCATTTTATTGTTCACATACTTTAGTTCATATATTTATTTCAACATGAATAATTCAAACGTCACGATTATTTTCTTTACTTTAAAGTGCACCTAACCCCAAAATATTTTTTTCGCTAAAATAAACCTTTGCATCGCATCAAGTCTTTGTAAACATGCATGCAAATCAGTTTGTGACGTCAAATCAGGAATAGACCCACGCCCCTTCTGACTCGGTCGTGGAACAAACGATGTACAGTTTTTCGTAACTTTTGAATGCTATAAGTAGTCAGAATTTGGTAAAAAGGAGAAACGAAAGGTGCAATGCTTTTCGAACTGGTGCAAAGGTTTATTTTAGCGAAAAAAATATTTTGGGGTTAGGTGCACTTTAACTATCGGCTAATAATAAATAAGACGTAGATTATTTTTATTATATTTTTACCCGCGTAATGCCGGCATAATTGCTAACAAAAAGGAACGTCACCAGATATAAAAAAAGAAAAATCATGAAAGAAAAAGTGTGCGACTAACAAGCAGTTGTAAGAGGCTGAGTTGTTTTTAAAGATTTTCTATTCAACAAAATGTAAAAACATTTAAATTGCTACTCCGATGAAAAATGTTGTTCTTGTTCTCTTTCGATTTTATATTTGGCAAGAATGCACCATCATTATTGCGCCTCAATTTTTAAAATAAGTTCGTTTTTTGAACTACGATTTCTTGTATAAAGTGCTCGCCATTACCAGAGTCGGCTTCAGTCGAGTTGCATTGAGAGAGCTGGATCGAGAAAAAAATGACGTCATCGAATCACGGTGCAGTTTAATTTTTTACTTCTGGGAACCAGCATAATTGGTATGAAAAGCAGCAACTTGCTTCTAAAAGCTCGTGCTGAATACTAATCAGCCGGGCTCACAAATTGACCATTTTCTCTTTGCCCATAATACACCTTGTTTGTCCCCCAAAATTTTGCATAACCTTTGTTTCCCAATTCTCCTGGGTATTACAGTCGTCCCAAGAGAATCTGAAGACAATGCTTATGCAAACATTTGGGGGTGGGGGGTGGGGGGGGGGGGGGCAAACGTATGTAAATTGCCCATTTCAGATCATGTGATGCTCTCCCGAGAATTACTCCTTTGTCCATTTGGAAATTATTCATTCATTTCAGCGTGGATTTGTTTGAATTTGAAAGCAATAAGTCTCACGGGTATCATCACGTGATCTGAAATGGGACAACAAACAAACGAAGCTAAAAAGGTCTATTGCAAAACCAAACTACTGAGTCGATGACGTCATTTTCTCTCTCGATCCAACTCTCTCAATGTAACTCGACTAAAGCGTACTCTGGTAATATCGGAAATTGGCATGGTGCATTCTTGCCAAATATAAAATCGGAATCGAAAGAGAACAAGAACAACATTATAATTTTCGACAACAAGGAATTATAGCGAAAAAATTAAAACTTTCTAATTTCTTCGAATTGAAATAAGATGGGTTGGTCATCTCAAGCCTGCAACTAAATCTTTATCATAAAGGCCACAAGTTGTGGTCTTGAACAAAATATTTCCCAGTGAGTACAAAAATATCAGAAAGTTATCTTTAAATGGCAAAAAGTAAATTTGCGCTGTTCCGTTCCGACTCGCTGAGTTGTTGGTTTTCCAAACTTATCTTTAGCGCAATCCAAGTTTTCTATTGGTCGAACACTGGAAAAACCAACAAAAATATGTCAATTATCACTTGCAGCTTTCACCAAGAAGCAACGAAGCAGCGCGTGCTACTACAGACAAAATATACAACAAATCAACTTGAAAAAACACACATTTCTGTGTTACAACTGTGAAATAACGTTCGTGAACGAATGAGAAAACTCGCTATGTCTACGAGTGTGTGTGTTTCCAAAGATTTCCTGTTTTCTAATACTCCCCAACCAAGCTAAGCAACAAGCGTCCTTTCCGGCAAAACCTTTTCAAATCACCCGAAGTTTTCCGATCCTTTTGTCCAATCAGAAATAGCACGAACACTCCGAATGCTACGCACCCACAGCACACGTCGCGCTTACAGTTCCCGCCAAAACTACCTTTCTAAATGGCTGTTATCACAGTTGAGGCTGCGATAATATATTCCTTTGAAAAGACGGCAAGCGAACGAGGCGAAAGGGTCGGACAAAACAATGAACAATGACCCGATAGCCTCGTTAGTATGTCAAACCGCTGAAAACTTCAACAACAGCCATTAAGGTCCCTCTACTTGCAAGCAAAATAATTCACCTTTGTACGCGAAACATACTATTTTGCCGTCTCGTATTTGCCGCTGTATATTCTGGGAACATTCCCCTGTATTCTTCAGTCACAATACTGACCCCTTCAAACTTCCACAGAATTAAAGGCAGTAGAATCGGAAGTGGTGTTGTCGTACGTTTGACCGTTATGGCACGTCAGCTTGACGTTATCGAGATATGTCGCGTTACCTGAAACCGTGGGCTCAGCAAATATTAGAAGCCAAAATTTCGACCAAAGAGGAAGCTTGTTGCGCGCGAATAATTCTATGGATCAAAGGAGAATGCTCCTCAATTTATAATTCATATTTTAAAGTATTACTTTGTCCTATCAATTCAAAAGAATCGAAATATCCTTGAAAAGGTAAAAGTAGGAATCGCTCTTTAAATAATATCTAAATTTCTTACGAAAAATAATAACACTAAAATAACTTTTTACAACACAAAATGTTGAGACAGGTTTACTGTTCAGTCTCCTCGGGGCTTCTTGAGCGTGGTGTCATAACGACGAATCAACTCCGCCTAAAGAAAAGAAGAAAAAAAACAAACATTACTGATCCAAGCACAGGTACCCCAAGCTCCTTTGGGGGCCGTCAACATGACATTGCGTAACGAAACAGCTTCAAAATAAGAATGTGTATGGGAATCTAACCATCGCCGAAAACAGTTCAAATTTGTTGGAAAGAAAGTTAATAAAAACGACTTACTTCTCCTCTATTGCGTGTTACTTATAGGCTAAAATAGCAACGTAGAGACGCCATGCCCCATTTTACACGAGAACGAATTAGAATAATCGAATTAGAATATCGTCAAAAGAAAATTTTGGTTCATAGCCTGTTTTAGGTCCAGTGGTCCAGTGGACCTAAAGCACGCTAGACTCGCTTTTAAACGGCCCCAATCGCCACAGAACACAAATAATTTACAGTTGAGAAGTCGTTTTATATTAAATTTCTTTTCCTTATATACGCCCGGTATACGATTGTAACATTCTCACACAAACTCTTATATTTACGCTGCTACGCAATTTCGTGTTGAAGGCTCTCAAAGGAGCTTGGGTTTCCTTAGATTCCCACGCACAGACGTCCTTAGGTCTTCGTCACGCGTTTCTCAGACCGCCTGCGTGGGAGGCTAGGGCTAGCTGTGTTCCTAGCAATATACAGAACGCGTGTCATATCTGAACCCAGTAATTAAATGCCCTAACTCACCAGAAGTTCTCGTTGCTCAGCTGGTTAGAGCGCCTGACCGGTAAGCTGAGAGATCATGGGGTCGAATCCTGTCGGGACTCGGAATGTTTTCTTTGCCCCACGCTCGAATCTCGTACCCAGATCTTCTCAACCCTCTACAAAGCGAGTAAACATCTGGGTACGAGATTACGTTTTGTCTTATCATTTATTCATCGAGCTAAATATTTACCATCTTTGATATTTATATATCAAACAAAAAAAAATAGTTCACTTCCAACTCAACTGTACAGTAGAATTTTTCAATGATCCTAAATTTCAGTGCATTTAACGCACAGAAATTTCAGATCATGAACCTAAAACAATTTGCCAAAAACCGAAGCAATGTATGTGTTATCTAAGACCATAGGATGAAACAGATCAAATATACAAGTCCACAATTACGATATAAAGGTATTCAAGAATATAAATATTACCATTTTAAGTTTGAAAAAAAATTATCATATATGCTGGCAAATTGGCTTGCATCCTAACTTATAAACTTATAAAGGTAAAATAGTTGCTACAAAACAAACAAAATTTCCCGCTAGGAGAATTAGTTTGCGGTTAAATGGGTGTTGAATTCTCCATATTGGTTTTCGACCGAATACGCGGCCAATCGATGAATTGTACTTCCGGTTGAACGAATTGTACTTCTGGTTGTTGTTGTTTGGAAAACCAACACAAGGAGGTAAAGAAATATGTCAAGAGGTAATCAAGGATTACAAGTAGTAGCTATTGATACGTGCATCTGTAGAACGTAATAATTCAAGGAAAAAAGATTACCTGTCCCACTCGAGCATCTTCTTCCTGAGAAAATGCAAATCCAACTGAAGAAAGTACAAAAACAAAATATATATCAGATAAACAAAAAACACAAGAACACACTCTTAAGCCCCGGCCAAACCTGGACAAGAGTTGATACGAGTTGAAACTCATAAGAGCCGAGTTTCATCAACTCTCGCCGACTAGCGTGAACTCGGGTCTCGCCGACTATCGTGAACTCGGGTCTCGCCGACTAACGTGAACTCGGGTCTCGCCTACTATCATCAACTCGGGTCTCGCCGACTATTATCATCTCGGGTCTCGCCGACTATCATCAACTCGGGTCTCGCCGACTATCATCAACTCGGGTCTCGCCGACTATCATCAACTCGGGTCTCGCCGACTATCATCAACTCGGGTCTCGCCTACTATCATCAACTCGGGTCTCGCCGACTATTATCATCTCGGGTCTCGCCGACTATCATCAACTCGGGACAAACAAGAAAGAACTCTCAGCGACTCCAATGGAAAATTTTAACACGTTCAAAGTCGACGAGAGCGCACGAGAATCAATGGGAGTGCGTGAGAGAGTTTCAGACCAAACGGGAGCGAGAGTTTGAACTCTCGTCAACTCTTCTTTTCATTTAGCCCGGTCTTTAAGCTCGATCACCAGCCGCTGTTCGGGAAATGAGCTCGCGCTTCTGCCCAAAACGTCAAGAACATAGGCCTCTTACACGTCCAGCTGGGCCTCCTCTTTAGGAAGGAACAAAGATCGGACTCGAGAGAGCGGCCGAAATCAAGCCTAATTTTTTTCTTCAAGTGATCAATAGAGATACTTTGAGAGAGACTTTTCCTATTGACAACAAGTAAATTGCTTACGGGAAGAAGCACCGCGGTCTTTTCTGTCTTCAAACGCTTCGTCTCGAGACCACATTCTCCTGCAAAATTAATAAGATAAAATCTCGATTCACCTCAATGAAACGGGGGTTAATAGGTTAATAGAGCAATATTATGGTCTGTGCATCTTTATTCAAGCTAATTTTTCAAATTCGTCACTTATAATCCGTCTTAATCTTCTCCATCCTTCATCTTCGTTGTTCCTTTTTGGTTTAGTATCACCTCTTTGGTGTTTTTCTTCCATTGTAAACTATAATTTGGAGGTCTCCAACATTTTAAGGGTCGTCATAAAAAATGACTCACAATATTGTGACACAGCTCCTATTAAAATGAACAGATTAAATAGATATCAGCTACAAATTTAACTTGGAAAGGCAAAATAAACTTCTGAGCGTTAGTAACTTGAGTATATCGTCACAGTTAACATTTTGAGTGTTTTCATGACGTCAAGGCAGCCAAGCAAAGACACGTCGGCCACGTTGGTGTCCCAAACCAATCCTCCGGGAATTGAACACTATTTTTATGCAAATAGTCTTTTGCTTCAGCAATACAACATGGCCGCTTGTCACGTGTCTGAAAACACTGCTATGTTGGTAAGCGAAAGAAGCACACTAGTAAACTATACGCTACAGTTTGTTACTTACGTATGAACAGCGTGATCTGACATAATTAAACGACTTGGATCGCCCTGCATACAAAGATAGATAAAAAAAGAGAAGAGATCATTGTAACCATTCATTTCCTTGCAAATGGGCCTTAATCACACGGCGGCCATGTTGAGTCCCGAGGGATTGAAAACTTTTGTTTCGCCACGCGGAAACTCGTTCCCAAACGTTTCAACTCGAGGCTCGGGGTACAAAATCTATTGTCTATGACCAATATGGCCGCCGTGTGATTAAGGCCCATAGCGTGACCCGCTTCAGCATGGATCTGAAGAGAAAATATACATCTTATTCCAAAATGGCTACCATCTTAATATTCTTTTGTTGGTATTCAAATTAGCCCTTCTCGCCTCGATTTTAAGCTAAAAAATCAAAAGAATATTTTATCGTGAACGAGGCAACAAGGGCCAATTTGTATTTGCATAAATCAGCGGCCATTTTGGAATAAGGTGTATGGAGGAGTTATCTTCTTTGCTATGTTCCTGCTAATTATCATATGACGAGGAAATACATCAAACACCAAGCAGACTCCTTATACTCTTAGGAACACTCCCACTCCCAAGGGAAACATTCTATCAGATACATGGGACCTTACAGCTCGTCAAAACTTAATAACAAACAGGCCACTTCGGAAAATACCATAATACTCTTTGTTTGTCCCCCCAAAATTTTGCATAAGCATTGTTTCCAGTTTCTCTTGGGACTTACAATGGTCCCAAGAGAAAACAAAAACAATGCACAATTTTGGGGACAAACAATGAGTATTATGGTATTTTTCGAAGTGGTCTACTGAGAGATACACCAAGTATTAACTCCTTTAAAAGGAAAATAAGGACGCAAGAAACTGTAGGTTTGATGAATAACAATAACGAGTGTTGCCATTTCTGTACGTCTTAATGTACTAACATATGATTGTTTCGATTGTAAATATCTATATCTCTTATTTATTCATAGATTTTAGAATTTAATATTTTAATATTAGTAATTAGTATTTAAAATTCATAGCTCTTTTGTATTCTTTTAATTTTACTTCAGTGTCCCCAATTAGCTTGAAGTAGCTAAAAAATTGACACTTAAAGTTTTCTATCTATCTTTGAATTGGCACTTTTACGAAGATCTGGACAAAACGCGAGCCAAGCGCGTGCGCGCGAGAGCGACACGCGTGGTTTCCACACATCTTGTCATTCCTTTTGCCTTATTTGGTAAGTAAGATGGCAGAATAGAATTTTTACTGCAAATAACAGAAAATAGTTTTGTTTTGTTTCTTGGTACTTGCGTACGATCACACCAAACGTTGTTACATAAAACGATATGTTTTGTTACTCCATATTTTTAAATCAATCATTCTAGGACCAATGTTGTGCTTTGTTCCTTTTTATTAATGGCTATTCCTGTAGATTATATTTTGTTATTCATTTTAATGACTGCATCGACAGAACCGTTAATTGTCAATAGTTTTGCGCCATCGTTTAATCATCACATAAGTTATTAATAAAGAATTTTTGTTTTAAAATATTTGGCACTTTTGCGGAGATCTTAGCAAAATGCGAGCCAAGCTCGAGCGCGCGAGAGAGACACGCGTGGTTTATTCCACACGTCTCGCCATTTTTTTTTTTTTTGCCGTTTAGATTGGCGATTTGTGGATATCTGAGCCAAGCAAGCGCACACGAGAGACACACGCGTGGTCTTCGCGCGTCTCGCGTCTTATTCCCACAAAACCATGCGTATGTCGAACGGGCTGATTCAGTTTTGTAGTGGAGTATGGCGAGTATGAATATTATCAACTTACATGTTCAGCTTCTACTTCCTGGATTTCCTCCTTCAGCGTTTTTTTGAACGTTCTTCGAAAACTGAGAATAACAAAATTAAATGTTTAGTTAACTTCCTTCGCATTCCTTGTCACTAGCGCGTGAGATGGTTGAACGAAAACCAGCTGACTTACACTTTATACAGGAAGTCTAACAGAAGCGTAATCAGCGGTATGATGAAGAGAGAAATCCAAAACACGCCACAAGAGTACAACATACGGTCCTGAAAGAACAAAACAACGGTCAGGTATAAAAAAAGCACAAAAAGAAACAGAATGCGAGTACGTTATTTCTACTACGATCTGCGGAAAATTAAAACCACAAGACATTTCCACTCCCAGTACTGCATGACATAACTGCTGATCAGCTTTCATTTGAATTGCCACACACTAGGGTTTCACAAAAACAGACTCATATTAGGAACCACCTCGTACGGCAGAATCAAACGTACGACATAAAAGAAGTGCTAAATAGTTTCCATGTGTACGGTCACACGCTAGAACAACAAACGAACCAGGCCATTAATTTCAAAAAGTGCTTATGTTCAAACGTGTCAAACCGAGACGTTTCGTGAAAACCACTTCATCAGTAACAAATACCCCTACCTCACGAAAACTTTGTTCATAACGAGTGCAATCCAAAGTGCTTCACGGCCAAAACTTGATTATTTTTAAGAGAATGGACATACCTGGCCTATCATATCAGGTGCTATATACAACGCCATGCCGGGAATGCAGTAAATCAACAGGAAAATAAACCAGCTTGCAATACTGCCCCATATGGCCACGTGACAAAGCTGTGAAGAAGAAAAAAATCACCCACGTGAGACTTGCATCGACATTGAGAGCTTCATGACTATTCCACCTACCCAGTTCCAGGTGTCCAGTTCCATTCCTGCCTTTAAACACACAGTTATAACAACCAACTGTGGAACAAAAAGATGAGATCTAATGAAGTAGTTGTAGCCGACTGGTTCATAGCTGCCGTTGCTTACTTCTGGTTCCTGAAGCATGAAACGGCTGGGAGCATTACTAATCCCCTGGATGGGATGCTAGTCCATCACAGGGTGTAAATTCTCCGGTGCCCATTTATACCCCTGGGTGAAGGCACAATGAGAGAAAAGCGTCTTGCCCAAGAACACAACGCAGTGCCCCGGGCGAGGCTTGAACCCCGACATATTCCTGGGTGAAGACGGGAACTCTGAAAGTAAACGTTAACAACTATGGAATCGAATAACGATTGCTCGAGCCTCTAAAGAAAAGGAAAGTTTGTTTGACAAATCGATGGATTGGAAAAATCTGGACTGTAAAGTTCGACTGAGGGTAAAAATCCAAGAGAAACGATTCTTGGTTTGAAAAAAAACAAGATTCCTCTGTTCGTTTGGAAAGTTCATAAGGTAACTCAGCAAGAGTCAGCAAAGACGAGTCAAATAACAGTACGGCTATCCTAACGAACAGAGGGGGTAAGTTTCTAAAGGAACTGTGGTGCTGCGTCGGTGGGAAGTATAACAATATAATTTGGTTTTATCAACTGGGTTGATAATGTGAATTGGCCACCGTAAAGAGATTCCAGAGCTGACGTTCGAGCGTTAGCCCTTCGTCGGAGCGAATTCGCTCGAAACGTCAGCTCTCGAATCTCTTTACGGTGGCCAATTCACATTATTGTCCACATACTCGGTCAAAGTGATCGTCAAAACACACGCTGTGCGGACCGCAACGGCCCTGAAGCTGATTGGTTCACGCGATGAATTTAAACCAATCAGATTAAGTTCTGACCGTTTGAAGCGGGAAAACCATCGAGGTGCGTACGAGCGAACAGCAAGCTTTGAAGTTCTGTTTCACACAAAACGAATAGTTTGAGAGAGAAAAATCGGCCTACTTGTTATAAATGGGAAGAATACAGACAAAAAATTCGGATTTAGACTTGAAGATAGGCTAGAAGCAAGAGCACGATCCATAAGAAACAAAGAAAGCAAGTTCTTGTCGTCTTTACAAGAAGCGAAACGTCGTTCACTTGATTGAAGTACTGCGGGAATTTTACACCGACGATCAACTGCAAATTGTAAGTTCTTAGTTCGTTAAATATTGATTATCTATGAGTTCTTAACTGATTGGCGATTATTTTCAGAGACTTTGTAGCTATATCAGCAAAGTTCTGCACCTGTTCAGAACATAACGGTCCGGCTTTTACAGTTATAACATTTTCAGCGCGAAGTTCTTACTTGTATTCTTGAAAACATTATTAAATTTGTGAATCATCAGGATGTTACTTGACCTTGTATATGGATAATAATGACATTAACATGACTTTTATCGGGAATATTGTTTATTGGCACCCGCGTAGTGTCATTTGCGACCCAAGCGCGAAGCGCGAGGGCCGCAAATGACACTACGCGGGTGCCAATAAACAATAATCCCTCAAAAGGTCATGTTAATACCCTAATATCAACCCAGTTGATAAAACCAAATTATATCCTAATGAATACTTACCGTGTACACAACATTTCCTAAGAACCACTCGCCAACCACCAGTCCATTGCTATAAGGGGCCTCTGATAAAAAAAGGACAATACACAAACATGACATCCTCGAAAAATTAGAAAAAATTTCCCTCTGTTTCAAAACGAGTCTAAGTGCGAAACTATCCATATGGAAATGAGCTCGTTTTGCATGAGAATGAAGATGCAGGTAAAACACATTTTCATAACAATGGTTTCGCACTTAGACTCGTTACATGATCAAAATCATGTGAATCAAGGTACATGATGCTTAGGGGAAACTTAGGGGACGATACTTATTACATAGTTCTAGACAGAAGAACACAGATATGTTTTCAACTAGTAAACATCCTTAACTGATGACAGATACGGAATATCCGAAACATGTCTTTCAAGTTAAAAAGTGTGTGTATTCTTTTTAATGCATAATTTATTTCACACTTCTATATTGCGTTTGTACTTTTATATCCACCACATTATAACACTTACCGTGTCTGAGCATGAAACAGGGCAAATAAAATAACAGAAGAGAGTGGTAAACAGAAGCTGCGATCCACATCCAAAACACCTACAATAACAGACAAACAACGAGAAAAAAAAGAATTATCCGCAATCTGCGTCCAATTCATTTTTTATTTGTACGTAAAACACAATGCAGCCTAGTATACACAAAGCTCAGAACCAAATTACACAAACTCTCGTTCTTTCATTCTTCGCATCTTTCGGCCTCGTCAGTTCAGCTCCGGTGCGTTCTCAAAGAGTAACTGTTATTAAAGTACGGTGCCTACATCGCCAATAATAAACGGCTAAGGTCGAAAACAACCCGACGAGTTCAGTTCCGAGTTTATTATCCAATCGAACTAAACCACGAACAATTACGAGTACATCACGTCTGCATGGTGTCATACAAATCCGTCACTGACGAAAATCGCAGGCTTAAGGAACTCGGTCAGTAGCAAATAATTTTTTTCCTTACAGCGCGACGCGCCTTAGTGTGGCCACCCAACAAACTTTTTGACAAGTTAGCCAATCAGAGAGCGCGAATTTGTTTGACTTGTCCCGCCTCCTTGTTGAAAGCGCCACAGGTTTCGTGGCAACAGCTTTGAACATTGCAAGGAGGCGGGAGAGCTCAAACAAATTCGCGCTCTCTGATTGGCTAATTATAACTTTTCAAAAAGTTTCTTGGGTGGCCACACTAGGCGCGTCGCGCTGTAAATACTTGGGATAGCTGTTCACCTTTGTATTGTATATCTCGGCATTTTGTGACTCCTTGTAAAGTTTAGGGTACTTGAGCATGCTCTCAGACGTCACCGTGCGATCAAACAGGCCGATGGCCAGCGGCGGGACTGACGTGAAAACCTGCATCAGACGAAAACACACACACATATGAATCTTGAGCTTCTCACTTCCCATACCCCATATGAACCTGTTCGCGCTGCCAACATTGTACAATGACTGTGCGTTTTCTCTTTGTCTTCTTCGCCTGTCATCCCAACAATACTTTTTTCTCTTGGTTTTCGCCCTTCTCTGCAAGTTTCTCACTCGTTTGCTCCGAGCTCTCGCCCGCTTTTCTCCACCACCTGTCTTAGAAGAGTGCCGTCAACGGCATGTACTAGGGACTTTAAGATCCGAGACGCGACGGCTGTAAGACGCGCCGGAAGTAAATTTTCAAAGAGTAGACATGCTGCGCATGCTCAAGCCGTCGTCGTGATGGCATCACGTCGCGTCGAGAACGTGGGTTTTTGGATTTTGACGTTCTGTAGAAAACGTGAGTATATTTGTTCCAGTGCTTAAATTAAATGATGATATATTCCTCTAAACATGAAAAATAACAATCTATGATCATTGGACGTAATTTCTGCCGGCATTTTAGATCGCAGAGATGGAAGGATTTTGATTATTTTTAAATTTCTTCCAGGTGTACGAAGCTTGTAAAATGGCAAAGCCTTCGACCTCATGTTCGTCTTCGAGCAAGGCTTGCAAGTAAGTCGCGAGCTAAAACTGAAAATAGTGAATGCAGGAGTCTTCTGTATACTTTCCTCGTCTCTTGTACCGTTGCATTTCTCGATTTATTGCGTTCATCTTCCGCTAAAAGCAAATTTTGAGCTTGTATTATTTAATTTTATTTTATTAAACTTTGTGTTTTTATACCTCTCTTTAGTTCAGTAATGTTTTGGACTTATGACCATGAAGCCATCCTATGCAGAGAAGTCGTCAATGTAAATCCCTACACAACTAAAAAAGGGTCCACACAAAGAAGCAGCATGTGGGAAAAAATAGCAGACACCTTGAACAAATGCGCTGTGCCGAAATTCAGGGTTGATAAGCGATCAGTCCGAGACCACGTGGGAATTCTTGTGTACAAGCATAAGAAGAAACTTCAAGCCGAGGAAAAAGCAACTGGGATAACTCCCGACGAGCCAACGGAATTAGAAAACTTATTGGATACGATCGTCGCGTTGGAAGAAAGCGGCGAAGCGGAATTGCAGGAAACACAGGGAACAGGTAGTAAAAAACTTCAGTACGACCGGGCGAAGGCGGAAGATGTTAGGTTCAAAGCGATGGAAAAGCTGTCAGAGACGAAGAAAAGAGATTCATCAGCAGGTGAAAGCGACGATAAACCGAAGCGTCAACGAAGAAGTGGAGGTGATGCTATCGAATACTTAGCTGAAAGAGCTAAAGTAAGTGATCAACTGAAAGAGGAAGACCTAAAGACGAGGAAGGAGCAGCAAACACTCGAGCGAGAGAAAATGGAGGTCTTGTCTAAACAGCAAATTCAAATGCAGCAGCAACAAGCAGATTTGCTGAAAGTTATGCAGCAGCAACAGCAACAAAGCCAACAGCAGTTTCTCAACTCTCAGATGATGATGATGCAGCAGCAAGAGCAGCAGTCAAAGGCTTTGATGGTGTTATTGGAAAAACTAACAAATAAGTAGTTATTTTCAAAGAAACACTGTTCATTGTTGTTGTGTTAAGATGAACCTGGAGCTTTGCTTCACATAAACATTCTTTTCTGGCTAATGTTATTCTAGCCCTTTATTTGCTTCAGTGTTGCCAGAACTGTTTATTGAATAACATATTTCTGGGAAACAGAAAGAACATATTTAAACTTTTGTCATACAATGGATATACTATATCTTTAAAGTTGTTTTATACAATAACTAGCTTTTGTTTTGTTCTCAAGCTGTAATTTTGGAGTTAGCGGAAATAGTTTTGCAATGATGGAGGGTCGACTCCAAAGTACTCAGCAGTTGTGTTAGAATAAAGGCAGGTCAAAGCGTTTCGTAGAATTGCACAGACTATATACATCTTACCAACTTGACTTAATCCTATCCTCAAATTCTTTTTAAAATCTAGGAATTTGAAATAGTTGATGATGTCTCCGAATAACCACTCTACGGATGTACGTGCTGCACTCATTCATTTTTTCATTAAAAATTTCCATTTGTCTGGTTAAAACCCCAGCTCGGAAAGGGGCTTGGAGGTGGATTCTAAGCGGGTATGCTGGGTCACCATATAAACACATTTCCCTTCAGTTCCGGCTGGACAGAAAGCAAAATTTTCCAAGTCATCATACAGGTCAGAAACTGCCAACATTCGTGCATCGTGCATCCTTCCTTCTGAAAAACAGAAAAATTCTAAAATTAGAAAATTGTTCCTGAGAACTTGAATTGGGTGTCAGTTTAAAGCATGTACCTACCAACAGGACCATATAGATGGCCAATTAATCCATTTGGGAGCGCAACAGACTGAAATTTAAGGGCAGGAACGCGTTAATGTCCATTGTATACAATTCTTTGGTTTTCATCAGGTCTAGAAATGGGGCGCACAGTTCCATCAATGAAACCAAAACAATTTTCCAGTGCTGCTCCTTTGTTACTAATGGCATCAGCATACTGATTCAGTGCAGCTGGATTTAACAGGTCGTGATTCCACTGTGTTATTTTGTGGCCATGAGTTGCGTACATCCAGTCTACAACTTCATTGCTAATCATGCTAAGTTCTGGCACGGATCGTCCAAAAATAGGAATCATGTCGGAATACCGGCACGGGTAAGCAAATCTCTTCAGCATTATACACAGGCCTTCAACTCCATCGCAAATTGTTCCATTGCGGCATAGGAAGATAGGGGGTACCCTTAATGCGTCAACAAGCAATGGAATGTCCCTCTTTTCCACTCGGAAATCGGCTTTACATTCGGCTGGGTCTTTATTCGTGAGGGAAAACTTTTCATACGCCGAGTGAGGAAAGGGAAGATTACTCGGCTTGTACGCTTCGTAAAGCAGAACAAACTCTTCTTCGTCTATGATCTCTTCTACTAGACACAAACAAAGCATTTCTTGAACTTTCTTAAATGATGCCATGGCTATGTCTGCGAAAGAATTGCCGAAGAATCACACTGATAAAGAGCGTTTCGCAGCCGCGTCTTCTTGCTTCGCGTCGGAGATCTTAACTTTTACTTTTCCCGCGCAAACAACGGCGTTCTAGTTCCAGTCCTTTATCAGCCACCGCGTTCTAGAAGCCGTCGCGTCTCGGATCTTAAAGTCCCTACTAAGAACCAAGAACACCGGAACACCCTTCAAAATACCAAACCTACCCACCAACTTCTAACCTTAATCCTAACCATAAACTAACCTTGTCCTGTGGTGATCCGGTGTTTTAGTTTAGCACATGCTGTTGTCAACGAGGTTGGTTCCAAAAAGTCTGAGTTAAGCAAACAATCATTCTTTTTGTAAGCCATTTCCATCCTCGCCATCGTTAATCATCTTCACTTGCTGAAGGATTCCTGTTATTTACCGGGCACTGTTCTTCCGAAATGAACTATTATTGATAAGCTAAAAGGTATTGTAATCTTCAAGCCCTCAATTCACGTTTTAGCCCCTTTTACTAAAGCTGAAGGAAAACTTACCACATTGTAGATGCCAATGCACCACTTGTCAAAGAGGATTTGACCGGAAAATCCATTGTCAAGTGCAAACCAAAGCTACAATACATCAAGATTACATATTAAGAAATAACCTCACAAACTAGTGTTACCAATTCAAAAGAGCGAAGTAATCGTAGCCGTAATACTAACATTATTGAGTTTAAGAAACCACGACGGCGACGCCGAGAACAACGTCAATTAAAAATGAATTTATATTTTACCTACGAATCTCTCGATACTCTTTAGTCATTTCTTCCTGTCAAAACTATCTATAAAATGAATTTGGAACACAGCGATATTTCGAAAAAGAAATTTTAACAGTTAGCCTTCGTGGTTCACGTTGTGCAGACAACGCAGAGTTTGGTCATTTCACGTTGTTGTTTTGCAGAGGACGGCAAAGAAATGTACCAAGAACTATAACGCACGTACAAAGCCATTGTTCTGCTCATAAACCTTTTGTTTAGCGACGTTCCCGTTACCGTTGCCGTTTTCTTAAACTCCCTATTTATCCAACTTCACTGCAACCTTCGGACCTCTACTAAAACCGTTAAAGCAACCACACCAAAAGTGAACGTACATGCATACACGCACGCGCACGCGCCCAACACATGCACACGCGCGTGCGCGCACACGCACGTGCTCACACGCAATCGAACCAGCGCAGACAGAGAGCTTTACTCACCTCAATCACATACAGACAAACGTTCTTGTAGAAGGAATATAGGATGAGTTTGGCTAGACGCTGGTAACTCCACGCTCCGTGAACAAACAGCAGCTTGTTTAAGTAGCGGAACTGAGGAAAAGACGAAGGGAAATCAATATAATAAATAGGAACTGTTATCAATTTAACGCGCGCTCAAAACACAGCGACATGACTACTGTCAAGGCTCAAACCCTGCCCATTAGATTCAGAATAAATTGCACAAAAGGCATGATTTTTTCAACGCTGTATGGCGCTGGTTTTCCTGTAGTCATAATCTTGGGTTACCTGTGCAATGGCGTAGTCTGAAGCGCTGGCTGCTTGTAATCCTTCCACACCGCTGATGCCCACACCAACATGTGCCGCCTAAACAACAACACCATCAACTATTTTAATTCGGCTTCATAGTGGAGATTTTTTTTCCCTTTTTATTGAACACAAGTATATTACAGTGCATATGCTTACAACTGTTAGTAATACAATTACAGAAAAGTATTGTGCACTTAGATAAATGTTCCTGTTTTGGAAATTAAAGTACTTCTATCGTATATTACACATATTAAAGCTAATATTTTACACTGATATAAATATGAAGCTGAGAGGAGGGTAGCATAGAAATGTCAAGTTATACTTCTATTTCGAACTGCATAATAAATTTGGATATAAACTCAGAGGTGTCTACTGTCTATTGCATTGTTTTGCATCCATAATGGCTGCTTTACATATAACAGAAGAAGACGCAAATCATTTGTTTGTTTATTGGAGAGATTGAAAGTTGAGGCTGGTAAATTGAGAAGCGGGGTATAGTGGAGATATTTACCACGAATTTACCGAATACATATTTTCAAAATCAATTTTAGTGCTGAGTTAACCTGAATCATGCCGACATCATTTGCTCCATCGCCAATTGCAAGAGTAATGGCGTCCTTGACGTGTTGTTTAACAAGTCGGACAACCTGTGCCTTCTGTAGGGGAGAAACCCTGGAGATAAAAAAGTCAACAAGAATTAGGTAAAGAACGTTACCATCAAAATTAATTCAGTGATGCGCGACCCGTTGAATCTAAACCCCTGCGAAAAGTTGCAGATAGCCTTCCGTCAATCAAAACTTATGACCTTATATGGAAAGTAATGATTATGTACCTTCAAAGGGTTTGATCGAACAAGCGCGTTCCATATAAAGTAAATAATGAGTTTTGATTAATGTAAGCTTATCGCCAACTGCTGGCAGGAGTTTTGATTCAACGGGTCACGTATCACTGGTGAGAGTTACCGATAACAACAACAGCAACAACAACGCACCACAATTTTTTTTTTGGTAGGGTAGCAGCTCTCGTAAGCTTGTAATTCTACTGGCAGCAGTTGCGATTGTTTTAGGGGCTAGGGGCATTGTTCCTGTTGTTTGTTCTATTGTCCTCTCAATGCGTCGCAAGCCATTCATGTGAGACCTTACGAGAGCTGCTACCTCGCCCTTTTTTCCCAACCTGCAGCAGATGACGGCTTTGCAGCTGAGCGCCAGATCCAAGAAACTCAATTTTAGCTCGTCTGATAATCCATGTAGAAGAGTCTAGTGGAAACAAAATATTAATCGGTAAATTACATTGGATGTTCTGGACTGAGAAGCAATTATTTAGCAAATCCGATCAAGAAAATACTATTCTATGCCCTTAAAAGACAATCACGTCGTTCACGAAAATAATCCCGCATTACGTATACCCGAATGAAAATTTCTCCGGAAACCAGCTGTATTCCGTTTATCCGTTCATGCATGTGCGTTTGAAGTGATAGTTTCGATAGTGAATTAGCTTTACAACAGAAAATGTTCAATCAACGCTCAAACGTGGAGCGGGAACGGGGAAGGAGAGGACCCTGGGAACGATGTCGGCTCCAATTTCTGGGGAGACTGGGAATCATGATGGCAACAGTGCCTTCAAGTGGTTATTAGGTGGATCTGTGGATATTTAGGATGGGATAATTCCAGGTCAATATCAGCGTGTGTGTAATCACAAATCAGGGGGAAATTTCCTTCTCAGCCATGATGCCCGCAGTACTGAGTATCGTTCCTACGTCACAGTGACGCCAAAATGATGATTTGGCTTGGTGCAAATAAGAACCACTTTTCGGTTGCCAAATTTAAACTTTAGGTGGCAAAAAGCCGGATTTTTTTCTCTTTAACCTCACTCGTTTTTTTTTTTTGAAAAAGTGAACAACGAATTACCAAAAAACACTCAAATTTTTTTCACTTCCAAGGAACTTCAAAAGCAAAACCTACCTTGCCGGTGATAATGAGCCCCAAGTCTTCCTATAATCAAACAAACAAACTCGCCCATTAGGGCCTCCATAGACGAGACGATTAGTTGTCGACAACTATTTTTTATCAACAACAAAATGTTATCGACAACTATTTGTGTCCGATGCAAGCATTCCACACACTGGGGTGTTAGTTGTCGATGTCTTAAGTCAATGAGAGCTCAATACGCATGCTCAGTTGCAATAGTTGTCGACAACTAAACCAATGATTTCCACACACGGGAGAAAACAGGAAAAACAGCCAAAAATGGCGTTGTCGACATCTGTTAGTTGTCGACAACTTACAATTTTCGCATTTAGTTGTCGGCAACTCATCTCACAGACGATGTTTTTCGGTTGTCGATGACATTTGGTTGTTGATAAAAAATAGTTGTCGACAACTAATCGTCTCGTCTGTGGAGGCCCTTAGACAACTTCTGTAAACACAACTCTTCACTTCGTACCCGCCATCTAGTACTCACCCGAATGGATGGCTGTTTTTTCTTCGACGAGATTCCTCGACCGATTATTCGGAGATGCTCATTCAGCCACTCCCGCGTTCCCTACAAACACCACAACAAACAATAATGAATAACTCGTAGACCTTGTTATTGGACACTGTAGCTGCCCTCGCTCCAATTTGGCTAAAAATAGCCCATGCTAAGAACCAATCAGATTAGATAATTTTGTTATAATCATGATTAATGACTTTTATCACCTCAGAACTATTTCACTGCCACGAAATTCAGTTACAAGCAAACCAAAGCAGCGCCTCAGCAGGCTTTTTTATTAGTTAAATATACGATGCAAGCTAACTTAGTCCCCCATACACGTTGGTTTTGTATTTCATTGACTAAAGGCTTCAGCGTACGAAGCAGGAGTTGAAACACAGTTACTTTTTCGAGAATTAAAATAAAAAACTTGCAGTGTATTTCCACAAGTATTGCTGCTTTCTATATAAAACAAATTCAGAATAACATTACTTTGAAACTTTCTTACTCACATCAAGGGTTTCCTCTCCACAGATCAACAGCTTCATCTCTGCGGTAAGCAAACGACACGCGTAACCTACAATAAACAAAGGGATCCGTATAAAGAGGTCTGGTAAAGCCAAAACCAAAGAGGTCGCTTTGGCCAATCACAAAGGACATCGGCAATAATCCAGACAGATGAATAGAGGGGGTAAGTTTCTAAAGAAACTGTGGTCCTGCGTCGGTGGGAAGTATAACAATATAATTTGGTTTTATCAACTGGGTTGATAATGTGAATTGGCCACCGTAAAGAGATTCAAGAGCTGACGTTTCGAGCGTATGCCCTTCACCCATTCGCTCCGACGAAGGGCTAACGCTCGAAACGTCAGCTCTTGAATCTCTTTACGGTGGCCAATTCACATTATCAACCCAGTTGATAAAACCAAATTATAATAATCCAGACAACCAATCAAAACTCGAAGTAACTGCACGTAGCCGAGAAAAAGCGCAGTAAAACGGATGCGAGCAAAGTGCGAATAGTTTGTGCGAATAGTCTGATTGAAAGAGAAGTAGCGTGAGATTTTTAACCCATCACTACATAAGTACAGTAATTCAAAACTAAAGCAAACGCGAGTTACCGGCTTTGAGCACTCAAGTGAAATCGCTCTAAAGTAATTACGATATTCTAACGCCGATTAGAGTTGACTTAAAGTTCAAAATCTCGCACTCTTTTGATCGCCAACTTTTATCCGCTTCCACTGACTGCTGCCTGTTCTCATCAATTTCTGAACCTGCCTGGCTGAATATTCTCTTGTTATGGAACTCGACAAGACGTTTGTCGTTTGACAAGCAAAGGGCACCAACTTCCGAATGATCTCAGCGCGTGTAATCACACCCAGAAAATAGTCGAAGACTGTCGTGTTCTTGTCTAATCCTGGCGTTTAACTTCAAGAGAACTACACAATCAAGATGACCATACCAATGTTGATGGCAGTTTCTTGCTTGTCTCCGGTAAGCACCCAGATCTTTATGTCTGCATCAGCCAAGGCAGCAATGCTTTCTGGGACACCCTGAAAACAAGCAAATAAACAAGATCAAAACGAAAGATGGTAAAAAGGTCGGGATAAACAAGATTTTAACCGTAGACCTAAGAGGTGTACAGGCCTGAAACTTTGTATGAAGGGAACCATTGTTCATATCAAAAACATGTGAATAAAACAGCTCTGTATAATGGTACGTTTTGTGATGCTATGGCTTTCCGGGTGCGAAAACATTTCGGGACCTTCGAGAAATGGGGCACAAGACTCGAGGTCAAGCGGAGTTTGAGCCCTGACCTGGCAACTGCTTTGCCTTCCTGGGAAAGACACTTAACTCTCATGGGGCCTCTCTCCATACAGGTGTATAAATGGGTACCAGCAAAATAATGCTGGGGGTAACCTTGCGACAGACCAGCATCCCATCCAGGGGGGAGTAGAAATATTCGCTGTCGCTTCATGCTTTGGAAACCGGGATAAGTTCCGGCCTCATGGGCCACTTGGCTCGTATACAGACTTTGTTTTGCCTCTAGCTAGCAATGGGTAAGGAAGTGCTTAATGTTACGGAAACTCCATAAATTCGAACTAACCTCTTGCAGCTTGTCCTCAATAGCTGTGGCTCCCAAAAGAAACAGATTCTGTTTTTAAATCAAACAACATGAAAAAGATTTGGTACGTGACAATCAAAAGTGCCTGAATGTAAAGAGATTACTTTCTACACACGCCAACACAGTACGTTCCTCGCAAAAGAGACATCTAAGATTAGACTCAAACATTCCAAACTGCTGATGACGTAACTCTATAGAGATCCGTGTAGCGTCTGTGATTGGTTGTTGCTCGGGTGGTAACAACCAATAAGAGACACCTTACCGAATTCAGTAATGCTACGTCATTACTGTTGAATTTTGGGGGTCAATTTTCACACGTGTCTCAAATATGAGGAACGGAAATCACAAAAGTCTCGATGTTACCATGGGGGTGAACCCCCGAGTAAACTATAAAAAGTTCATAGATATTAAGAGCGAATAAGGACTGATTTATGAATGATTTTGTCAAATGTTTGTTATAACCTCAAAGCTGGCCACAATGCCGCGTGCACTGTGAGAGCATATTATCGATTAATGTTTGTTGCCAATCAGATTTGTAGTCAATCAGACTGTGCGAGTTTCCATGGTCGGTCACTGAGGTATATTAATGTCGGTTAGCTTGCAATGGTTTGATTGTTTACTTATTGAACTCCTTGTTTTACGACATTTGTCGGTTGTAGCATCAGCTATTGCCAAAGAATTGGGTACCTAAGACGTTATTCTATACAAAATTCTAGCTAATGACAATTTGAATTGGCAACCAGCTAACCTTTTCAATGAGTTCTGCAGCATCGTCCACGTTCTTCTCTCTGTTTTCCAAGCTTGTAGAAGCTTTGTAATAGATGTCACTCCAGCGCTGGAATTCTTCCAGTTCAAGCTCAGCCATCGCTATACAAAGTGTGCGCAGACCTGATGGAAAATTGAACGAACGACGTTAAACGGGGAAACTCGTCTCAAGACAGAAACCTTGTCTGATATGAATCCGATGAAGGACGAGTTTCTCGTCTCAAAATTTATCTATTTGACCATTTTACTCTTCAAAAATGACAGAAAACTCGTCTTAGACAGAAGATTGTACTAAATTCACATTAATCGAGGAAATCAGGACGAGGTTTTTGTTAGTAACTTGCGAAAAATACTAATTGATTTTGAGATTTTCCTGATTTTAAGATGGGTTTTACGGTCTTTAAATTTATATTAGACGGTATTTTGTCAGACGGAATTCCATCTGGGACGAGTTTCCCGTCTTCTTATACGAATTTGCTAATACGGCAGTAGAAAACAAAGCGGTTAAACTTAATAGCTCAATGCCACTTTTGATTTTTATTGCGTTTCATTTTATAAGAGTTTGGAGTGTAATTTAAAAGAGGTAGGAAGAAAACTTTCCCACAAAATACAGCAAAAGATCAAACTACGCGGCAACATATCTCAGGTAAAAATTAAACAGTTTTCTACGCGTAGCTGGCACATAAAGCTGAAGAAAACATTTGCAGTTGGTAGCGGAGGTAGTTTTGGCGCGAACTACTCGCGCGCCTTCCGTTTGACTGCGAAAATGATTGGTTGCTAAGTAAATGACGTTTCCTTTTGACATCAGCCTGACGGAACAACGTAACTGAGGTGTGCGCGTGATTATTCCTGTAAGCTTTTGATTGGTTAACAAAAATCGGAAGCCTATCGGAAGCCTATACTTTGAAAAAAAAATTAAAAATGATTTATCAACTTCATTTACTCACCCTCTTTGGCAAACTCTTCCAAGTGCTCGACAGTGCTGTCCATGTACATCTGTTTTTCTTGAAGTCTCTCAAAGATTACTGTATCCTGTTAACAAAAGTATAAAACACGTAAACTTGTAAACGTAAGGCAACATCTCCCAGAGGGACGCTCATAGGTTTTTTACACTATTAGTGTACTTACAGCACCCTTGCAGTACAGTTTAATTTTGCCTTCAGGAGTTCGAACCACCACAGACATCCTCTTACGAGTACTAAAGGTAAAATAAATTACAGGGAGATTGGGTCAGAAAAATTCCTCACTAATTGACCATTTTCGCATTGCCTATAATATACCCTGTTTACCCCCACCCCCCCCCCCCCCAAAAAAAAAATAAATAAATAAATAAAATTTTGCATAAGCCTTGTCTTCCGATTCTCTTGGGACGACTGTAATACCCAGGAGAATTGGGAAACAAAGGTTATGCAATTTTTTTTTTTGGGGGGGGGGTGGGGGTAAACAAGGTGTATTATGGGCAATGCGAAAATGGTCAATGATGTAACTCTACACAGATCGCCAGCAATGTGAATTTTTTAGCGCCAAATCACAGAAGTTTCTCCAGCGGGTAAAGAATTCCGCGTGCTAAGAGGGACCTACGTTTGCTCAAGTTTGTTATTTTCACACCTAGTTCACTGAAACTGAGCACTGAAACTGAGTTTTGCTGATAAAAAGAAGTTGAAAATCTTAGTGGACTAAACTCTTCAATGTCAACCTGACACTCCAAATAAGTCCATAATCGTACCAACTTTCACCTTTACTACAGTTGATTGCTTTAAATTTTAGGTACCTTTTTACCATTTTCTTCACGATAAAATTCAGATTTTTCAGATTTTTTTTATTGTTTTACACTATTTACATTGTTTTACATTTTTTATTTATTTTGTACTGACATAATTTTTCCATGACCTTCCATGGCCCACACTTAAATTCCATGACTTTCCAGGCCTGGAAAATGACATTTAACAATTCCACGATTTTCCAGGTTTTACATAAACTGTATGAATCCTGCTTCTTACCTGTTAAATTCTAAAACATTCAAGACCTCATACACTTCTTCTTGACCCATCTAAAAAAGAAATAATACAACATTTATCAATTATTTAAGAATTTAGGCGGCATGAACTGTCGTACATTTCGACGATGCTCACTTACCGCGTTAATGATGACTGATGTAGGAGTTCGGACATTGAATGAGAATCCAAGTTTCTTAGCGCCTTTCACCAAAGCTCCTTCATCTGAAAATACAGCAAAGTGCGATCAATATCAGGCCAAGAGAATATTATTTTGCTTTTGGACTGCTATCACAATTAGAATACTCGTCATTGTTTTCTGTGAGCGACGCTTTGCCTTGATGACCATTCACTCATATAAAATGGGATCATAGTTTAAATGTTAAACAGAATCATTTTAAAGCAGAGTTTTGTCATACCTGGCGAGGCAGCTTGATAAACTATCTTATCGGGATTGTTTGGGTCTCTCTCTGGTACAACTGTGTGACATACTGCTAGCAACGTCAGAAACTCTCGAATAACAGACGCTGTTGGCTATGAAATAAACAAGATGCCATAGTTAATGCAAAGCTTTGGCAACTGTAAACAAAGACTGAACTACGTAGCTAGTGCTTTTCATAATCTAGAGATCATGTAATTATGCCCAATTAGATGCTGTCTTTAGAATAACAGTAAACTCTAAGATGGACACAATCCGGACCAGCATTAACTGTCCATCTCAGAGAGGTGTCCAGCTGATGACTGAAAACAGCACACAGGGACCAACATCAGTTGTCCGTCTTAGAGGTGTCCAGCTTATAGGTGTCCAGCTTATAGAGGTATCCAGCTTATAGATGTGTCCAGCTTATAGACGTTTCCAGCTTATAGAGGTGTCCAGCTTATAGAGGTGTCCGGCTTATAGAGGTGTCCAGCTTATAGAGGTGTCCAGCTTATAGAGGTGTCGGGCTTATAGAGGTGTCGGGCTTATAGAGGTGTCCAGCTTATAGAGGTGTCCAGCTTATAGAGGTGTCCGGCTTATAGAGGTGTCCGGCTTATAGAGGTGTCCAGCTTATAGAGGTGTCCAGCTTATAGAGGTGTCCAGCTAAAAGAGGTGTCCGGCTTATAGAGGTGTCCAGCTTATAGAGGTTTCCAGCTTGTAGAGGTGTCCAGCTTATAGGTGTCTGGCTTATAGACGTGTCCGGCTTATATAGGTGTCCAGCTTATATAGGTGTCCAGCTTATAGAGGTGTCCAGCTTATAGAGGTGTCCAGCTTATAGAGGTGTCTGGCTTATAGAGGTGTCCAGCTTATAGAGGTGTCTGGCTTATAGAGGTGTCCAGCTTATAGAGGTGTCCAGCTTATAGAGGTGTCCAGCTTATAGAGGTGTCCAGCTAATATAGGTGTCCAGCTTATAGAGGTGTCCAGCTTATAGACGTGTCCAGCTTATAGAGGTGTCCGGCTTATATAGGTGTCCAGCTTATAGACGTTTCCAGCTTATAGAGGTGTCCAGCTTATAGACGTATCCAGCTTATAGAGGTGTCCGGCTTATAGAGGTGTCGGGCTTATAGAGGTGTCCAGCTTACGGAGGTGTCTGGCTTATAGAGAGTTTAGATACAGTAAAATGACTGAAAAATGGCACAGAGTCCAACACCAGTTGTCTGTCTTATGTACTTACATGGTGTTCTCTGAGATTATCTAAGAGAGCTGGATCCACGAATGTGTCGCCTTGTCCACTACATAATAACAGAAAAAAGAAAATAAATAGCAAGAACATTGAAATAATGCTTTGGTCTGCATCAAAATAAGCTTGAGCAGCAGTCATTTCCCTCCAAAGTGCATGACAACATATAAATACTTGGTGTACAAGACAGACCAATTTTGTTTTTCAATTTTTTGGACCTCCCCTTGTACCCCAACTCCCACATGCCTCTTACACTCTTGAAAACAAAATGACCGCTACACCGGCTACATCAAATTCTTCTGATCAAGTCCTAAAATCTCAATACAAATCTTGTACAAGATGGCATCACTGATTGAAGCTGTTTAAAAAAAACGGTTAACAAAGGAAAGGTGAAGCAAATAAATTGAGTAAAGCATTCAATAAGAACAAATATTATTTTCAAACCTGTAACTAATTCCTCCAATGGAACACTTTTTGAACTCCATGACATTTCTGGTTAGTGTGCCCGTCTTGTCTGAGAATATATACCGCACCTGTACCCATCCGCAGATAGGGTTAAACAAATTCGCAAGTCAAACAACAAGTTTATTACTAACAGTGCAGATCACATTTTTTACAATCTAGTTATCATAATTTGCTGACTAGCATTGTAGAGATGGAATGCTACAAAGAGCTAAAAAGCAGTAGTTTCAGTAGGTATGTATTGTGGACCTTCCAGCAAGGAAGATTATTATCTACTGTATACACAAGCAATACAAATTGAAACGGAAAACACACTGTAAGAAAGCACACACTCATAGCCATATCTCTATTTAACAATTACACAACAAGCCCAAGTTTTTTTTATCAGCAATTAGTCAACAAGGTTCAGCAGAATGGACCATCACCCATAGAAAACAAGGGTACATAGTCTAACTGTGTTTGTATAAACTGTTTAAAAAGCTGAAACATTTATGAACTTTTATGCCAAAACCTAAGACGTATAATTACAATTACATTTTTGAAATGCTTCTTTTACACTATAAAACACTGTGCAAGGTTAGGAGAACTGGAAAAAGCTTGGTACACAACTCCTGTTCTCAGAGGAGAGCTGTCCTCATTCTCTCAAATTTCCACTCACCTTTGGATAATAAAACCTGTTTTCTATTTCTTAAATAAATTTCTTAAATAATAGTCTGGAATTTGTTCAAAATAATTCATCATCATCATCATCATCATCAAAATAAATTTAGATGGAAAGTAAAAAGAAATTGAGGTTATATCACAGACCTGCCCTAGTTCTTCATTGAGATTGGAAGTTCTTGCCATAGCTGGTGTGTCAGTTTCATCATAGTACATATCAATGTCCTGGAATAGACAAAAGTACTTTTAACATTGCCATCAGAACCACACGATCAAATTCAGTACACTTAAGCATGGGTCATGTTCCATGGGTCCGTTAGCTAGCATGGGCCCGTGGGCAAAAATTTGTAGTGTTTGTCATCAAAAATTGCTCAGGTTTAGTCATTAATAGCAAGTGCTACAGGGAACTTGTAACAAACAAGATACATTTACACTGAATCTAAAATAAAACATACCAAGTTAATGAAGATAGCTTGTATGAACTTCACAACCTGTGCACAGAACTCTGAATTAGCAATAGCCTACATACAAAATATCAAAATTCAAACATGACGCAAAGGGTTTATGGTTAAATTTCTGTCTGGTTTTGTTTTCTTTTGATCAAGTCTTCTTCAGGGTCAGTGCTGGAAATAGCACACTTGCATGGTGTTGTCAACTGACTACAACTAACAACATTAATTTAGTTTTTTTCCTTTTTTATTGAAATTTTGTAATCCCAGTGGGTTTTAAATAACAACTTCCCTAATAGAAAAAGATTCTGGCAGTTGAAGTAAAATGACGCCATCATGAAATCACCTAGTGACAGACAAACAAATTATTTGAAAATTGGCATTTTCGGAGTCAGCTAAGAATTTAAAAATTGGTAGTTATATCAGATGTGGGCTATTGATTAATCAAATCCATGCCAGGAAGAAATGGTACGAAATGATTAAGAAATGATCAGGGCTTCAGGGGCCCTAGTCAGCCATGCCTTTATTTTTGTTGACATACAGGATTTCCAGTCTTGCATTTTATACAGAGTGTGACTAAATAAGAGATCACTGTGAAACTTCTATTATAAAAAGTAATTGTAGACTCCCAGTGACACAACTTGCAGTGATGCCACAAGATTTCACATCACCACACTCGCTGGTCATTCTAATAGTTTTGATGACATTTAAAATGGTATATTTTACCGATTTCAAGCAGTGGCTGGCTTTAATATTTGTCTTACACAGAGAATAAATTATTGAAATTTAATCCCAAGAGTGACAAACATCTTATTTCTTGTTACATTTATTTATCAGTACATTGTCAAGCACACAGGTAAGGGGAAATAAGACAATCATGAGCTAATTTAACCCAAAACAATCCTCGAAAGTACAATAAATAAACATAGTACATTCAGTACAGAGAATAAATATTTTGAGCCTGGAGGTATACCTCAAGAGTAACTGTTAAGCTGATTGGTATCAGGTTATTATACAGAATGATGAACGTCAAGAAGGACATGCCAAGGTTCTGTGCTCTTTTACCTGTAAAAAGGTGAATTTATTTAATACATATTGGTCGTCTTTAGGGGTTTAATTCAAAATTTCCAATAAGCATCCCATCATTTTCAAAGCACTACAGTCAACTACCGCCTTGCAGACACCTCGCTATTATGGAAACGCTGCTATTGCATACAGCAGCTAAATCCTTGACGAAAGCTACAAACGTTTGACTAAAATAAACTCCCGCTATTACGGACTCTCACATTACGGACTTATGGACACTTTATTCAGTCCCAACATCACAATTTTATTGTTTTCTCTCTCGTTATAGCGGACACCAAGCAGCATCTTGGAATATTTGCACACAAATCAAGTCTATTTTTTCTTCTTTTTGAGATTGTCTTTGTTTTTTGGTTGATTTGCTTCTTCTGTCCATCAATCAAAATCCCTTTATCTTTTTCTCTTAAGGCTCTCTTTGCAGTCTCGCTGCCATGAATAAGTTTGTCCAGTCTGTCCACATATTTCCTCCAAAAATTTTCTTGCAGTGCCCCGCTATCACGGCCACTCACTATTACAGACACCAAATCGCATGTCCCAAGGGTGTCTGCTATAACGGAAGTTGACTGTAATTACACTTAGTTAGAGGTGTACCTACTTACCAGAATATCCAAGGTACCAGTCAGTCTCTTGGTGATTGTCTGAAAATGTTAAGTATAGCATATTCTAGTACTGAAGATATTTAACATCAAGAAGAAGGCTGCAGCCATAAATATAGTGTCAACAAGTCAAATGAGTGTGATCAGTGCATAATCAGTGTATGACCAGTGTCTCGGACAGTTTGTGATTCTTGTGCAACTAATTTGTGGTTAGAATGTGTCTGATTGATCAGCATTTCCATTGCCAGTTGTGTGATCACTGCATAACAACAATGCAAGACCAGTAATTTGCATGTGACTGTTGGGTGCAAATAAAATTAAACTCAAACTGATGTTGGTTATATACAGTTAAGACTTCTCAGCTATCTACCATGATAATTTGAGCAAAAGAGAGTTCATCCATTTGAAACATTTGTTTATTTGGGGTGCCATGGCTAAAATCTGAGAAAACAGCTAAGATTGCAGCCATTTGATTTTCAAAGTTGAAAAGCGTAAGAAATACTGGTCTTTAAAAAGACACAGGTACACTCCTTTATGTCTGCCCTGGTCCCTAATAACTGGGAAATCACACATACTGTTTTGAGAGTCTGCAATAATATTTATTAATTCTGTAAGTTTTTGTGTTTTACACTAACCTGTCCATATCTTAAATCCATATCTTAAATCTGGGAAATCATGCATACTGTTTTGAGAGTCTGCAATCATATTATTAATTCTGCAAGTTTTTGTGTTTTACACTAACCTG
This sequence comes from Blastomussa wellsi, assembly GCA_947652115.1. Taxonomy (NCBI): domain Eukaryota; kingdom Metazoa; phylum Cnidaria; class Anthozoa; order Scleractinia; family Plerogyridae; genus Blastomussa; species Blastomussa wellsi. The sequence goes on along the minus strand of OX393568.1, from coordinate 6,725,089 downwards.
TCCATATCTTAAATCCAATAGTGCTACAAAGAGCCAAGACAAGAAGCAGCCCAAACAAGAATAAGATCTGGATGTTGGTAGTGTGGTCCACATTTGACCTTTTGATTGGGGCAGCTGTAGAGTTCTGAAAAGCAAAAACGTTTCAGGTAAAGAATGCATGCCGGCATTCATTACACCATCATCATCATCACTATTGCCACCACCACCGCCACCACCTTCACCATCACAATCATAGTCATGGTCACCATCATCATCATCATCGTTGCCGTCACCATCACCATCATCATCTTTTTCTTCTCCACTTTCTCAACTTTTTCTCTAATAAAAGATAAGCTCTTGCCATATTAAAAGTTCCACCAAGATTATGGGTCTCAAAAGCTTAGAAATAATTTGTCCTGACTTTGTCATGATGGAAATTAGTAGCTAGATGAAGACCCCAAATATATTTGTTTAATAAAATTTAATTATTTCATACCTGCATAAGTTTGGAGTCATGTCCAGTATAAACAACAAGACCTACAATAGACAAACACAGACCAGTTGCCAATGGACACCTTACTGAAAAATTATCAGGGCTGTCACTAAGGGCAGGGGGCCGGGGAATTCCCCTGGATACTACGAGTTTGAGCCCCTGCTACTTTAAAACAAAAGCAAAACACTGGAAAGAGAATACAAAAAAAAAGCAAAATTCCCCGGCTACGTTTTTACTTTCCCCACCTACTTAAAAAATTAGTGACACCCCTGAATTATACAGTGTGTATTTCACACTACATGTATATATAATGTAAATTGTTTCTCTGGCTTTAGAGGAGACCATGGAAGGCACAGTGGCCAAATGGTCTAATTTTCATCCCTTACCAGGTCACTGCATTGTGTTCTTGGGCAAGATACCAAACTCTCATATAGCGCGTCTCTTCACCCAGGTGTATAAATGGTTATCGGCAAATTTAATGCAGGGGGTAACCCTGCGATGGACTGGCATCCCATCCAGGGGGAGTAGAAACAGAAACCGGGATAACTGTGTCCTGATGGGCCACAAGGCCTGTATGCAAACGACAACTTTTTCACCCTTTGAAATCCCTTGACGTCCATTTACCTCTAAGCTGCTATTTACTGATAGTAAATAATTCTGTGCAGCAACTCACCAAATATCCACTGTGTGTTTCTTAAATGTGCTCCTCTTAACAACACCTGTTCTGGCCCTACTGGTACTGATCTGTACACAGAAAAACATTCCCATCTTTTGCAGCCATTACAGCTATCCAATACTGTTGCTAAATATCTTTTACTGTTAGAAGTACTTGAAATTCTGCACTATGTATGTTTCCCTTAGTCTGAAGATGGTATTTTATTTTTAATTATTTTATTCTATTTTAATGTTGAAAATTGTATTTGATGTCTATTATACATTGTTCACAACGCAACTACTCGGATTAACCATTATCCTTCATGTACAAAAGTTATCATTCCAGGGTAGGTTTAAAGCTGTTAGAAGTGTTTACTTTTGGGTTTGGAGAGTGATGTTTCCAACAAAATCATAAAGCCGATTATTTGGCCCTTCACATTCCACACGGCCCTATAAATGAAACAAAAACATGTAATCAGTTACCAAAATGTTCACTTCCAATCAGACACATACTACCTTGAAAAAAATCTAACCAAAATAATATGGCTTACTTGCATACAACGAACTTCAAGAAGGCTTGTCATCTTGGCTGTGAGAGGCAATGCCTGCAAAATCAAAAGGAATTTACCATGATGATCATTAATGCAAAATAGATATTTTTGCCAGCACCAATAATAAATAAACTAAAACAATTCAATAAAATTAATAATATTATGTTCATACATTGTGGCCACACACGAAAAAACGTACACGGATGATTTTTGGTTTAATGGATGGTTAGCTAACGGATAGCTAAGGACCGTCAAGGCGTTATTGACGGCTTTCAAAAGTATTCTAATGGAATGGTTCAAAGGTTCAACACATTGGCAAATGCAACTAATAGATTGCTTAGAGCTTTAAACAATTTCACAATTTCCCCTAACAGATAGCTCAAAGCTTAAAATGATAACGAAAAAACTGATAAATGCAAACGAAAAAAGTGTCAGTACTAATAAAAGCAGCCACAGGAAAAGATTTTCATGGAATAAATAATGGATACAAACCTGCCGGATCTTAAGATTAGTTTCTCCGTCAAGATTTGAAGTCTCTATATAACACATACCCATTGGCTCACTGTCAAAAGAATACAAGAAAATTAATCACGCTTTGTCTCTGCTTGGTTTTGTTTTGTTTTTGAATGAACAAATAAGGAATTAAGAAAACAAGCAAAACTGTAAATGAGGGAACAAATAAATGAACTGATGGAATATGGATAATGGTTGACTGACTGACTGACGGACTGACTGACTGACGGAGTGACTGACTGACTGACTGACGGAGTGACTGACTGACGGAGTGACTGACTGATGGACTGACTGACAGGCGGACGAACTGACAGACTGACTGACAGACTGACTGACGGACTGACTGACGGACTGACTGACGGACTGACTGACTGACTGACGGACTGACTGACGGACTGACTGACTGACTGACTGATGGACTGACTGACTGATTGACTGACGGACTGACTGACGGACTGACTGACAGGCGGATGGACTGACTGACGGACTGACTGACTGACGGACTGACTGACGGACTGACTGATGGACTGACTGACTGATGGACTGACTGACTGACGGACTGACTGACAGGCGGATGGACTGACTGACGGACTGACTGACGGACTGACTGACTGACGGACTGACTGACGGACTGACTGATGGACTGACTGACTGATGGACTGACTGACTGACGGACTGACTGACGGACTGACTGACGGACTGACTGTTGACTGACTGACGGACTGACTGACGGACTGACTGACTGACGGACTGACTGACAGGCGGACAGACTGACTGACTGACTGACTAACTGACTGACGGACTAACTGACTAACTGACGGACTGACTGACGGACTGACTGACGGACTGACTGACTGACGGACTGACTGACTGACGGACTGACTGACTGACGGACTGACTGACTGATGGACTGACTGACTGATTGACTGACGGACTGACTGACGGACTGACTGACAGGCGGATGGACTGACTGACGGACTGACTGACAGACTGACTGACGGACTGACTGACTGACGGACTGACTGACGGACTGACTGATGGACTGACTGACTGATGGACTGACTGACTGACGGACTGACTGACTGACGGACTGACTGACGGACTGACTGTTGACTGACTGACGGACTGACTGACGGACTGACTGACGGACTGACTGACTGACGGACTGACTGACAGGCGGACAGACTGACTGACTGACTGACTAACTGACTGACGGACTAACTGACTAACTGACTGACTGACTGACGGACTGACTGACGGACTGACTGACGGACTGACTGACGGACGGACGGACTGACTGACTGACTGACTGATGGACTGACTGACTGATTGACTGACTGACTGACGGACTGACTCACTGACTCACTGAAGGTGTAAGACATCTGGGACTGTCAAGAGGGCAGTCACAATTGGAATATGGGAGTGTAAAGAAGAAATAGCAGAGTACAGTACTGTACTTTTCTATCTGCTTTAGTAGCATCTCGTATTTATAACTTGATAAAAATTTCATTTATGACAATGTCTCACCAAAACTTAACATAAACCCAAATGTAATTAAACACTACCTTGATGAGAGTAAAATAAGGTCAGCAGGAAAGAACTGTCCATTAACAACTTTCACAATATCTCCCACCTGGACCTAAACAAACAGTGACAATCTTTGTCAACAATAATTTAGTGAACTATAGTTTTTATGGGGCCTATGAAGTGGTTTCAATCCATTTTGTTATTTTTGTTTTTCAAAGGTTCACTGGAAATTTCAACTGTGGTTTTGAAAGTAACAAAACAAATTAAAAGCATCTGCTTCAACCTCAACAGTTTCATAGTCAAAACTGAGGTCAAGAGACAACTTACAGCATCAATATCATGGGTGACAAATTACTTCTCAAATAAATCTTAATTTTGGCACAACATTTCAGCATTAATTTGCAATAAATTATTTCACATGTGAAATTACAAAATTGCTATCTAATGGCAACATTTGGCATGAAATTTTTCGATACAATAAACAAGTCAAAAACCCATGATTGTGAGCATTATTTGTCACCTATATGATATTAAAAGGTAATCAAATTGTATACTGAGTCTAGTGAAATTAGGAACCAAAATAATTTCATGCGCGTTTTGTCAAAATTCTTATAATTTCCCGAGCCTTGACAAAATGTGCATTAAATTATTTCCTAACTTCCCTCAAGCTCATCACCATTTGATTACCGATACTAATCCAGAAAGTCTTACCTCTGTCCATAGCAATGTCTGCATGGTGTTATCTCTTAAAACTAAAAGATTAAACACATTAAATCATTCATGTCTGTTTAACAATAATTAAATTATACATCAAAGTGAAAATGTATACTATATATAAGGTAAAGTCTACAAATCTGCACACGACAGCAACTTAGAAACATTCTGCTAGCAGTTAAGTGAATAATCTGTGAACTACATTTGTTTCCAATGCATGATATTTCCAAGAGTCCTTTTTTACCCAATGTCGTCAATACAGTGATCAAAGTAATGTGTTCTGTTTGTATCTGTGCATCCGGATGCTTGCGGCATCTTGAATAAATTACAACGTCTCGATAATTGTCTGGCTTTGGCTTGTAGCACTTATCTCAACCTTCAACTTAATATTATTTCATAATTAACTGCACAACAAAATTATTCAGACTATTTACCTTTAACTCTACGATTATTAACCTGATCATCAGCTTGATGTCTTTTCTGGAATGTCAAAGAAAATTTAGAACAGAAAGTTAATACAGTAGTGAATATTAACAATGTGGTCTCAGCTAACAGAACCACAAGACTTATGTTAGATTTGAGTGCATCTTAAAATGTAACTCACATAATCTTCTATAATCTCTTTCACAGCTGAACAAGAAAGAACAAACAGGAGGGGGACTGCTGTTGTGTAACGACCAGTAGGAGATACATCATCTATTTGCTGTAAAAATAAATAAAAACACACATAAGTAAATTGAAACACTAACAATAGATTTAAATATTGAAGTATATTTACTGAAAAAAGGTAATAGCAATTAAAGATAATAAGCAATTAAAGCGTTAAGGGTTAAAAATAATTATTACAAACTGTACTAATGAAATGTTTGTTACTTGCAGACTGTTCAGACACTTACCTGTAAAAGTGCAATAAACAAGAAGAAAACATTGGAATATCGACTAAACTGTTCCAGGAGAAACTTGGGAAGAAACGTCAAGAAGTTGTATTTGGCGGTGCTGCAGGAGAGGTCAACAAATCATCCCAATAAGTGATACGGGCTGAATGTTGCTTAATTTATTATTCATTTCAGGTTTGAAAGGACCAAAAGAAGTAATTTTCTTCCTTTTATCCCTTCTCTAAACCTCATATTGGTTGTTCTTTCAAGGTTTTTTATCTTTTAATTCAAGTTACAAGGAGCTTAGTCTCCTTTGCAGCCATTATTAGGGTCGTGATGCAATGCTCCTCACCACTAATGACTGCTTCAACCCAAACCACATTCCTTTCCGCGGATTAGCCAATCACGACTGGCCTCACATATTCCTGAGGTAGCCATGCCAAGACTAATTGTCCAATCAAAACTTGTGTTTTATTGGCGACTCATTCATGGTGTGCCACGCTTTCCCACAAACTAATTAGATTGGAAGATGGTTGCTAAGTTCAATTTCCTGTTTTATTTGGCCTTTGGTCTGGTGCGTGTTTATAGAGGGGTCAGAATGTGGTTTTTAACACTTCTGGTGAATCGTATTGTTCTAAAAACTTTTCAATGTGCACAGTTCTTGAAGAGAAAAGTCCTCTGATACTTCTGTTTCAAAACATGACTAAACATCGACTGTCAAAGCTGCAAATGAAACTCCTAATAGCGTTTTCGTTTTTCGTGACATTTTGTAGCGATTTGGATTCCTTTCCTACTTCCCGTGATGCTGATCGATGTTGCGTTATTGTCGTCATTCTAATCCATCTTATCTGGATGTAGCAGTCACGTTGTCCTGGGTTTTTCTCTTGTATTGGATACCTCTTAAATTTCTTGCTTTTAATTAGTTGTCTCAGAAAATCTGATGCTCGATGAAATTTTTAATTAACTATCGCTGGTAGCATTTGTCTCAAGCTCTACAGACGATAGCAAAGATCTAATTATTTCAGCACTGTCAAGCGAACCTGTCCCAAAATTGAAAATTTTGTTATTCTTTAGAAAGCAGCAAACAATTGAAGTACCTGGAGCTGCTGACAACTATTTTTCTCAGAGTTTATATACCCACAGGAAATCTCTGAGATCTTGCGAAGGAGCCGTTAAATTCACATGGGAAACTGTCATCATTGACAAACTACGGATACGTGATTGGTTTTAGCAATAATAATAAGTAACGTGTGATTGGTGTATTTTGTAATTATCACGCAAAGTCTAAACAAAGGGAAAGGAATGTGGTTCGGGTTTCAACAGCCATTAGTGGGGAGAAGCATTGCATGACGGCCCTAATAACGGCTGCGAAGGAGACTACCAGGAGCTGAGAACTTCAGAAAAGTAAGATTTTGTTTACAAATTTGTGCATCTCACCTAATCTTGTTGTTGCAAAACTGCTGCACCTGCGGTTTATTGATAATGATGATTCTGTCTGCTTCTGAACCATCAGTTTTATCAGTAACTTCACTTTTAAGGGATCCATAGTTTTCTTCAAAAATAAAGCAACCATGCATGATCATCAAAAAATCATATACATGTACAAGGGCTCTAATTAAATTTTAAGAGATCCCTGGTTTGGATACAGTAACCAACTATTTCAAAGATTAGTCTTTATTTATTTAGTCTCAATTTATACCAGTATATTAAATGGTTATAACATTACATTATGAAAAAGACTTTACTGTTTGACATACATTTAAAAACAAACACATTTAAAAAACAAAAATGTGAGACTTGGTCCTAACTGAGAAATAGCCTTGTTTATGTGTTTCTAAATCCACCTTGATTTTTAAAACAAGTCCTGGTGAAAAAGATTTCATATTCAAAATGAGCTGTTGCCAACTGCATTCATATCATAAATTTCATTCTTGACAAAGGATTGATTTACGTCTATTATATACTGTGTAGCCATAAGATGCTAATTTAAATTATACTTAAAATAATAATAATAATAATAATAATAATAATAATAATAATAATAATTATAAAACCTTTATTTACAATTGAACAAACTATAATAATAATAATAATAATAATAATAATAATAGTAATAATAATAATAAAATGTTACATATTTATTGGTCTGATCTAACAGTGTACATGAACGTATAAAACACATATTAAATATGTAGATGAAGGAAACCTTTGTTAAGTGCACAAACTTTGCATAAATATGTTATTTTAAAAAACTAGCCAATCAGAGCCCTGATTGGCTAGTTATATTTCTACATTTTGTCTTCACAAGTTAAATAAAATCAACACAATTATACACAGCTATGCTGTGCATAAATTATGTTTACTGTTTGAAATGTATTTTGTTGTATTATTTTCCTTTGTTGCACACAAAGTAAAACTTGTTAAGAAAATTAATTAAACCAAAATGTACAAAAAATATTTGGTAAGTAAAATATCCATTTTATATAAATTATATTTATGGTATAGAATCTGTCTACAAATTAATTTTATTTGATTGTTGAAAAATATGTGTTAATTAAGGTCACTGAAATCTCAAGACAACAAATTAAAAACAAAAGGAACTATTGGTTAGAAATTATCACACCTGGCATGAATTGGCTATACACATTATTTTAGCATTCAGAGGGTTTTAAAATTGGGAAATACAGTAAGTATATAATTTGAATTCCAATAAAACAACCAGATTTTTATTATATATAATGTTGACCTTGCCAAATCACCTGCGCTGGATATGATAAAAATAACACCAATATAATAGTATGTAGCTTTCTAGCGTGAGACAAAAGTCTAAAACTTGGCTTACTGTCATAGGCGTACGAGCTGGAGGAACCGGGGGGCTGGAGCCCCCCCAGTCTGGAAAATTGTCAACATTTTTCGGGCAAAATGCTCAGGATGCAGGCAACAGCAGTTGCAATTTTTGGGCGGTTGTATACCGGTTCAATGCTAACACATTCGGAAATTGGGTAATTTTTTCGGGTAGGGAGGTTACAGCCCCTCCAAGTCCGATTTTTGCCTGTACGCCTATGCTTACTGTTCTGGCAAGCTGTAATTTCATCTTTAAGCCAAAATCTCTGAGGAGGTAGCCTAAAAACACACTGTCATTTTAATTGATTTTTGTTGCTTAAATTTTAGATAAATTAACATTATCTCAATTTTAAATTTTACTTTTAATTATATTAAGAAAAGACTTGTATTGTTTCAGTTTGTCCCACAAACTGTCTCCTAAACACAAATGTCTGTAGCTTCCCATTAGAATAACAACAACAGCCAACATTGCTTCAATATGTCCACTTCATGCTCAGACATCAGGCAACATGTGATTAGAAGGCACTAGTCCGACTGATCGTTTCATTGGTCCTGGGCTATCGGGACAGCTGTTTTACCATTCCCTGCTTCCCATTGGTTTTATGCCTTCATGCAGGACAAATCAATTTGTCTCCCAAGTTTGAATTTTTTTAGCTTAGCATTTTCGCTCCTTTATTTGTCAAATAAAATTCCACATTAATTCCATTGGTCTGAACCTTTGTTACGGAAAACTTTTGGAACTGGATTGTGCATTAGATTGCACATTACCCCCTTTCCCATAATTTTATGGCCCTCAGCCTTCCACCTCCTGCAGCAATTAGGCATAGTTTTCCCCCTTTTTCTTCCCCTGTATGGACCTCATTGCCAACAAATAACACGCGCAGGTATCTATAAAATAACTGGATACTACAAGAGACTATGCGCGCTCCCATTAGTTGATAGGTGTGTTTAGATTAGAGTATGTAAACATGGTTGTGGTGTTCTTGTTTCGTGTGTATTTTTAAGAAGTATTTTATAAAAGCAATAGAGGACTTTTTCTGTGTTTGCATAGCCTCGTTTAAACACTCTGGGAGTTTGGGAGAATTCTCCAAAGTTATGCAAACCTGAGAAGCAGCCAAGGGTTTGCATAACTGCCATGAATTCTCCCAAACCCCCTCATATTTAGATGAGGCTATGTAAACACAGCAAAAGTCCTCTATTGCTTAAATATAACATGCATAAAGGAAACACTATTTATAGTGACATCTGAACGTTCGTTATTACTACATAATATAGCATAGAAGATTTAAGCTGGTATCGAATATCTTCAAAATCATAATACAATAAGTACGTTACTGACCAAAATGCAATTGCAATTCCATATGCTTTTTTAAATAACAAGACACAGTTAGATTAATAAAGCTGATCTTTGCAAAATATTTCACTCATTGGTGCCAGTGAGTCATACAAGTCCAAACTGAATTTTCAAATATTTTTATCTTATCATTTTTGGTATACGCCAAACACCATTTAAGCTAATTTGTCTACCTTACTACAATAAAATTCTTAAATGAAAAATGTCAAGACAAAGCCCATTTCTTTGGAAAGTGTTCAACAAGTTTGTGTTACTGAAATTATATCTTAAAAAATTCCATATTAGATAAAGTTATATGTGGCATAAATTTAAGCTTCATACTTTCAAAAACTACAAACAGCATGCGAAAAAAAACCGTTAACAGATAATTTTTTCGCGTATAAAACCAGTTTATCAATTGTGTCAAACTTGGAGATAATGAAGGCTTCTTTGGGTTCGGTTTACAATTGCACCTGTCTCAAGTTCACAAAGAAAAAATAACTCTATTTTCATCCAAAATTAATTCACGTTCGAATCAAAATCAAACATGCCAGGATCAAAAGTCCATGAAATACTAGATATTTTTATCTCCCGGCGGTTTTGGGGTTTGAAATCAATGCAAATGATTGTGCCTTAGAATATTAGATTTTCTCCAAAAACACGAAACCAAACAAGAAATTGAAATTGAAAAGTACCAGACAATTTTCAGGCGAGTGAAATTTCACTAAATGAAGATGATTATGAACCCTTTCTTAAGTACGGGGAATATCTGTTTAAAAATCCTTTGAAATGCTAAGATATCAAAATTAAAATAGGTTTGACAGGGGAGTTTCTGACCATTTTCTCTTTCGGATTTAGCGTACTATACACCTACCATTATTTCCATCGTTTTTCAAGCCAGAAGCCGTCAATTTGAACCCTTCCGCCATAATTCGACGACCAGATCGCTAATGTTTATGGGCAGCATAAAGATTTGCGATAGAGAGGAGGGCTTCCTCAAACAAAACACGAAAACATTTGATCTCACTACAGAATCCACCTAAAATTTATAAATTCGGAGACAGAGCCGCACTTGCGCAGTCGAGTCGCGTTTCAGCTGTTCGCGTCCTTCCGGTCTCTGGAAGTTCCCCTCCGCGTTTTGTTTACATCAAGGAGTACACCAGGTGTTTTATATAAATAAGGCTTCAAACGAAAGAGAGGATCCAGTTTTACCACCACATAATATAATAAAATCATTTGAAAAGCAATCAAGTGCGAAAGCAGACACCATAACAGTAAAACCAAACCGCCGTCAAATAAAAAATATAAAATCCAAAATTGTTTATTTCATATCGAATGGAATGGATTTTAATTTGTTAACTAGACCTTTTGATCGTGTCAACGCTTAACACGGCGGCTTATAAATAGTAAATAAATATAAAGAATTTTAAAGAGGGTTTCGGATAAATATGCCAGCTTGTCTGTTCACAATATTTGAGCATCATTGATTTCCCTTTTTGGCAAGAAAGTGAAATCAGCATATAAATGAACCTTTACCTGCAATGCTCGTATCTGAGCTCTCCAGAACGTCGATCAGCTCTGATGAACTCCTCTTCTTTACAGGTTTGTATGATGTTTTTACAGACATGTTTGTCTGAAAGAAAACCCGAATCGTTTACATGCTGCAGCAGGCTTCCAAATTGCAAAACAGACAACATGCCGTGGTGGGCCCAGACCTCTCTCACAAAGTACCAGCCTGACTGACAATGTACCGGAAGCGCTAGTTCCTCTGCATCCGTCGTGCGCCTCCCGTGTTGACAGATTAGCCTTATCTGTATTATATCTTATTTTATGACGCACATTTTATCAAACGTAGAGATTGATGTGGAAAAAACTCCAGTGGAAATTTTTTTAAAATATTTTTCTTAAACATTCAAGCCCCATAAATTACACCCCACCTGCCCGACTTTTTGTCTGGAACGATTCTCGCATCTCGGGTTGGGGTGGGGTATGTGTATCAAGGATGTGAAGAATTTTGTGGGATGCAACTGGAGTTGATTGTTATCATTTATAGGGGCAACAATTTTTGCTGCTAATTTTTAAAATAATTTTTTAGCAGGGAGGGGCAAGTTGATAAATTTTACATATACAGGGTAGTTTTTAAATGGTGCTCAATCTCTTATTCCCAAAGGCTGCAATCCAAGAACCAACTAACCAAAAAAATATTGGGGTAGACTCAGTCTTGCTATTTCTCAAGTAAGTCAAGTAAGCCATAATGTATAGGCCCACGGGCACGGGGGGAGGGGAAGGGGGAGGGGGACAGTGAAGCATTTGCCCAAAAAATTCTTCCAACTTGCCTTTCCCAAATTTCTCTTGCACCCCCCCCCCCCCTCCCAGGCTCATATGCCTATGCCTAGATGCCAGCAAACAGCCTGTATATTCCTTTACTCCACCACAAGGTTATTGGTTGAACTTCTCCTCCCCACTGGAAATTCCAATTTAGGTTCACACTCATCCTCAGATACCCAGGGGCGTTTAGTGGAGGCGAGAGAAAGTCTAAATGGGCCAAAAAAAATTGGCAATAATTCACTGCGATGTTCATCTCACACTTTCAAAAGAATCGTATTTAATTTTAACGCAGATATTTTTTGGCCCATTTAGAAGTTCTCTCGCCCCCACTAACTGCCCCTGGGGTTCCAAGGATGGTTCACACTTTCCCTTAAAACATTTGGTCTTTATAAACCCCCTCCCCCCAGTTAATTCCAATGATCCACAGAGAGGGTATGGATGTTTTCTGGAACCACATTCTTTCAAAGTGTGATTATGAATTTTGGTGGAAAACTTACCACTAGAATATCTCCACATTCAAATCAGACACTATATACGCAAGAGACAGAGAAGACCATGACCAAGGCAATGATGGGTTTTATGGAAACAAAGAATTTACAAATACATTAAATTTTGACATCACCTTACAGCACACAGTAAACTTGTTCAACATTTTAATTACAAATCAACATTCACCATGAACATTTTTATAAGACTTCAAAACAGTATTTATTGTTTTAATGTTTTGTCTTTCTTTTTTGTCGAGTGCAAACAGTCTGTCAGCCTCTTACTCTTTACTTTGAAACTCACCTGACACATTTTGTGTTCTTAATTTAAAAGACTGTTTTGCAGTCTTTTTTACCAGAACTCGTTAAAAAGAGATTTTGAAAATTTCTTGTTCTGGTAGTACTGCTGATAAATCACTGGAAACCAATGATAATTCCACAAACTGATGGTAATCTTGTAATGCTTACAAAAATGTAGGTTGACATTATTTTATGGATTAATTTACATTTCACCTTCAATACATGTTGAAGTCGCAACTACGAAATTTTTAAAACAATAGTACATCTTAATGTTATAAGCATTTGCTTTCACATTTCACTGATGACCTGAAACTACAGTGGAAACCTGGATATCTCAATCCTTGTTGTTATAGCCTCCCACACAGATCCTTAGAGCACAGTCATGACTTCCTCCCCCAGGGAAGGAATGTGTGACGAATCACTGATTACTTGAAATTTAATTTCCTTTGGAGGCTCAACAAATTACACAGTCCACTAAATACTATGCCTAACCACGTGAAGTTTATAAAATGTCTGCATTAAAGTGTTCAATGGGCAAAAGATCTTCTGCCTTGCTAACATTGCATTTAATTTAATTTCCAAATTTGAAGCCAAAAATAAAACAGGGTTACTTGTCTGGCATACAAAGAAGCCAGAAGTTTACTTTTGCATAACATATGGCTGTTGCACCCTACTTTCACATCATTTATTCCCAGTTATCTCAGAAAATAATTCTCAAACAATCCAAAAGCAATAAATTTCAAAGTGTTCTGGCAGAAGGTGAGAGGATGGGAAGTATTTCAGTGAAATCATGGACAGCAAGAAGAAAGAAAACTGTACAATAGGGATAAACACCTGATAATTATAATTATTCAACTCAGTCACTATTAAAATGAAATTTTTGAATTTGAAAACTTCAAATAAATTTGCCCTAAAAATGGTACAAAACTAACACCTTACTTGCTTATACAAAAAGTTCCACTATAAAAGAGATGGCACTTCCCACATCTTTTGGGCACGAAATGCAAATCTGTACTCTTGCATTCATCAAGTTGTAGAATCAAGTGTCTTGCAAACTACACACATTTCAAAATCTCATAAAACTAAAAGATAAGCTGGAAAGATATAGTTTGCTAAATTATGTTATACACAGCATTCTCAGCAAAAATGTAACACATTTAACACATGGTTGAATGACAACTAGGCATAAGAATGACCACACCCAGTCCCTTTTATACTGGAACATTTTTGTTTAAAGTCCAAGTTCTCCATAACGAGGCATCTAATAACAAGTTAAAATGATAACTTGGCTTAGTTTCATACTTTTGATTTTAATCTCCTCCAAGCAGGTCTTTCTGGCTATTAGCATACCAGAAATAACTACCCAAAATTATCATCTGGCAAGGTAGCTTGAGGAAAATATAAGCATTTCGATTGGTTCTTTTTTGGTCAGGATTTTACCATGGCCCGAGTACCACAAAATAAACTACTTAGTAAGTTAGGTTTTATCAACTGGGTTGATAATGTCAATTGGCCACCGTAAAGAGATTCAAGAGCTGACGTTTCAAGCGTTAGCCCTTCGCTCCGACGAAGGGCTAACGCTCGAAACGTCAGCTCTTGAATCTCTTTACGGTGGCCAATTGACATTATCAACCCAGTTGATAAAACCAAATTATATTGTTATACTTCCCACCGACACAGCACCACAGTTTCTTTAGAAACTTACCCCCTCCACCTACTTAGTAAGTTAACCTAGTTTGCTCACGCCGCACTAAGGAATATTGGCCCTCAGTCGTTTTTGTGCAGATCTCGATGAGCTCGGTCCGTACTGCCAGGACCTCGGGCCAATATTCCCTAGTACGGCCCTCACACTCGGTTAGTATTTTTGATTAGTCATATTTCTACTGATTTCTATAAAAAACTGCTTACTGGTTTTTACTGGAGTGATTTTCATTAAACCATGAAACAGCCTATAGCATTTTAGTATAAAAAAGTAAAAACACGATAGAATCAAGTGTCTAAAAGTATTTTCTCTGTCTGGTAATTGTAAAGGCTGAAACTACTTCCCAGTTGAAGTAAACCCACTCTAGCCAAAGCGGCTAACAAAAATGCTAAACCTGGTAGCCAAAATCTAATATTTTACCTAGTTTCTGGTTGTTTACAACTTTTTAACACAAAAGCATTTTCTGTTCAGAAAATTTCAAGAGTTATGGTGGCGCATAACATAATGTTATGATCATTTATTTCGAAACATATACCGGTACATTTATCTTGTGATTTTTAGCCATGTAAGTAGTAAGAAAAGTGACTATACAAATGTTTGTTTACCCAGTACAGATAATCAGTGGCCTTAATAACCAAAGTAAGTTCCAGATGTTAACAATATTTTCTGGCTGCCATATTGGTGCACTATGAAGATACACCAATATGGCGTCTCCATTCCGGTATCTGGCAGTTTGTGAGAAACATGTCAACGCATTTCTCCAGTTTGGTAAATGACTTCTTTAGTTATCTTTACAGTGAGGACACTTGAACCATGAACACTTGACCTTTTTTGGTACATTTTATTTCACCATTATCCAATGTTAGTCATTCAAAAAACAGAAGAATATTAGCCTTCTTAAGTGCTGAAAACATGAATCCTTTGGTCTATATCAAGAGCTCTCTTTTGATAATTATAGAAAACAATGTAAAAATAAATGTCAAGTGTTCACGGTTTGAGTGTCCGCACTGTAACAATATCATGTTTTTACTTCATCCACTGAATGGTTTTTGGTTTATTTTTTTTGTTGTGAAACAGTGAAAACAATCTATACAAATTTACCATAGATCAAACAAACTAACTTAAAAACTGCCAAAGTGAACCAAACTTGCATACTTGTATAAATTATAGAGAACTATAGATACTGATTTCTCAAGCCTCCAAAGCAAGCAATTGGTTCTTGAAATCACGACTCCAAGTAATCGTGAGTAAAACTGCAGTGTTTGACAAATGTACACGACTTTAGATCAAGGGAAGTTCAAGAAAATCAAGATTACGCTACATAGTAACAGTCTGAAATGACCACCAGCTCAATCTTCATCTAAATATATATATATATATCTACAAGACAACGTTACATACTGTATTTACAGACTAAAATATCAAATTACTAGTCCACACCAGCACATTCCAACCCTCCAAGTTTATTTTTTTTCCCTAGGGGCCACTTGGCTACTGACTGTTGAAGTTTGGTCGCCAATGCAAGATTTTAGTCACTAAAGTTAGCTCAAGCACTCAATCTTTCTTCTCAATTTTAGTCGCCAGCTGGTGACTTCTGTTGCAATTTAAGCGCCAGCTCCAAAATTTTGGTCACCATGGCAACAAAAATGGTCCCAACTTGGAGGGTTGGCGCATTCGCTGATTGAAGTTTATACAGAGTACAGATGGTGTTAGAGATAGACTATCGATCCTCTGGTCAGTTACTGTCTGGTTTTTGGTCCAACTTGCTCTTACTGGTTTTGATCATGTAGATGAAGTAAGTAACTGTTTCTTTTTCAGGACATGGTATCTGTTTGAAGTGTCTCTGGATAGTCTAAAATGGAAACAGAAAAGGAGGTACCAGTAAGTGCTCAAATGCCTTGTGGCCCATATCTATCAGGTGCTAACTCTGTTTTTTTTTTTCATGTACTCAACTTTGCTCACAAAATTATGAGAATAAATTACTGTTAATGATGCTACTATTGCTGTGCCAATCTTCCCTACGAGATTTAATGGTAACATATCAACCTGACTGGGAGGCAAGGCGGCCTGATGGTTAGTACACTGGCCTTCAGATCGAATGGTCCGGGCTCGAGACTTGGCTGGGGCACTGATCTGTTTTTAGACAAGGATCTTTACTCTTATGACATGTACTGCTCTTCACCCTGGTGTAAATGGCTACCAGCACATTTAATGCAGGGGGTGGGATAACCCTGTGATGGCCCGGGAAGTAGAAATACTCGTAATCCCTTTATGCTAAGGAACTGGGATAACCTCCATCCGGAAGGTCCACTACACTCAAAACAGTCTTTAACTACTGGTATAAACCTGACACACAGTATAGAGCAGAGGCCACCAAAAAAACTCAACCCACAAAATAGAGTAAACAAAGAGCTCCACTGCTTCAGCATATTAATTCATAATACTCAATACCTAACAATTTCCATCCAGAATAACCTAAATTTTTCAAGCACCTAGTGACCCATACTGGGAACTGGGAGATCCAGTCTGTTTTCGAAACACTGGACCAGATAATCCAGGAATAATATGGTAGAACCGTGATGTTTTTCCTTTGACCCTTAGAGTATCATGCTTGACTGTAGGCATAATTAAGTTAAAGTTCAAGTTTGCAATAATCCCTCCTTGTACCGCTTGTAAAATCATCAGTTTGCATGTCAATGGACTTTTATGATAAGAATCTGATGCTGCTGGGACAGGTCTTTCCACACGACTGCCCATTAGGCAGGGGTTTCAAAACAAGGCAGCAGCTGCCGGAGTTCCACCTGCTACTCAACTATTATGCTACTGGCTACTCTGGTCATAGGAATCAGCTTGTGACCAAAAAGCTCACTTATAACAGCCACCTACTCTACTTCAAAACATTTTGAAATCTCTGATTAGGAGTATTGAAATCAGTCTGACAGAGCTAATAAAAAAACACCCTGATCGGTTTTGGTGAAAATTGGTGCATAAAAAGGCTGATATACGCATAGCAGATCTAGGCTTCATTTCCATGGTTTACCAATGATCTATACTGAAACTTTTACAGTAGCTAGAAAGGCTGCGGAGAGTAGAGAATAGTAAGAAAAGAAAGGCAGAGAAAAAGTAAAGGAACAGCAGCAAGAAAATATTCTGAATAACTCAGCCAAAAAACAAGTCCGCGTTTTCTGCTATAAAAGGACCTGTAAAGGAACTTAGATTATTATTTATATCAGGTAAGAAATATATGAACAAAATATTCTATTGTTTTCAGGGTCTGAGGGCGCAGAAATGTCACCGAACTTAACATTCGAATCGCCTGAACTATCGGTTGAAATGACCCCTGAAGAAGACTTTTTCAAGTTCAACCCCCCCTCTCGCCTGGATTTCCAGAGTCTTTGACCCCCCCCCCCCCCCCACCCTCCTGCAAGAATTTCCAGAATCCCATTCGTTGGGGGTGTGGATTTTTTCTGGTACAACCCAATGCACCAAAGTAAAATGTTGTACATTTTGTCACTTAATCTTCATGAAAATCTTGAAAACTGTAGTTTACAATTTTGGTTTTTGACAAAACAAGAAATCGAACTGTGTGAGAAAAGTAGCTGAAGATTATTTTTTTTTTTCTAGGCTGAAAATATCACGGTACATGTTGTTAAGTCTTACACAGAAGTTCTACCACAATTCTCTGGGAATGGGTAAAAGTTCCCCGACTCCCTCACCTTACTCTCACCCAGCCCCACCCCTGTCAGGCAGCACAAACTCCCAAGACAAAAAAATTCGTCGTGGCGGTGGGGGAAGTAATTCCTATGTCAACATCACGCTGAATTTAAACTCGAACGATTATTCGCAGTCTGAGAAAGATTGAAAAGTGGTTCAGTCGTAAGAACTGGGCCACACCAGTATCACTGTTTAGCAATGTTCAGTAAAGAGCTAGAAGAAAATCTGTTTATCTTATTATGCGCTCCGACTTAGTAAACAAAATGTGTTCCTGAGCGAGTCAGCTTAACTCTAGTTAAAATTTATCAAAACATCGCAGATCATACAAGTTCACTCCCATACCTCAACAAGCTGCGATTTATTCAATCCTGGCCGGGTTTGTAGTTTGTAATGTCGTTTGTATCTTCGCAAAGTGTTCACCTGAAGCTGACAAAAGTCGACCTGCAGAGTGAAAATCGTGAGAATACATGTACGTCAAACATGTGTTCCGCAAGCGTCCTAACCAGTCTTCACATGTACATACACAGCAACAGCCAAATAGCAGTTAGTTGGTTTTAGTGATTCGAAAGAACGATGTTAATTTGTCCTTCTTACCTCGGCTGCTTCGCCTTCATCGTCAGAATCTTTGCGTTTTCTTTTACTACGAACACTTTGAATCATATTTTTGTGGTGTTCGCAGATGTAGATGTGTCTCGCCTAAAATAAAATCATTTGGGACACATTTACAAAAATTCAATGCTTTAAAAGATATCAAACGTACATTGCGGAGAGCACAATACGATTTATGAAAGGATTCAAACGAAAGAAATTTTCGCTTACGTTCACGTCAAGTGATAACTTCAGTTTTCTTTGAGAAACTGTCTTTTGAATTCGCTTCGAATAGCTCGCGTTGCCAGCAGGGCGCTTACATCGTTCGTTATCTTCTACGAGGCAGCAAATTTGCCCAACAGTAGAGCTCTGTTCTTCTTGTTCGCTGCGATATCCGTTCATTTCTGCCTGTTCTCTTCTCACATTCGCTTGCCGCCGATCTTCAAAATCGCTCCTTTCCCGTTTGTTGTACACACGAGAGTGACGTCATGTCACATGGTTGAACAACCAGTAAAAAAACTTTGCGCGCACTTTTTTGTCCAACGCGTCACGCAATGTCACAACTTCGCAAAAGTTTTAGTTCGGCCGTGAGCTCCAAAGGATTCTGATCTTAGTCCTCTTTCGTTTGGTCTTACAAAGAAAATTAACTCTTTTTTTCTTAGGTAGTGATATATTGTAGTTGGCCATGGAATTCTGTACAAAATTTGCATAAATTTGTATGGCTACAAAGAAAGTCACACTTGATCGGATACTCATGAAACCTCGGGCTTTCCGTGCCAAGTTGGCTCGTTTCTTTATCAACACGGGGGAAACTTGAAAAAAATACTCCAAGTTTCTCAAAATATATTCAGGGATTTCTAAAAAGTATGTTTTCAGCTAATATCCGCTGAGACATTCTTACGAAAAGCAACCTACAGTGACTTCATTCAGCGAAAATTTTCATTTGGTGCAAACTGCACATGCTATGACATGAAGTTCCGAAAAACAAACTTCAAGGTCATTCAGGTTATTCTTTATACAGAAGCACATGCTTGCTCGTGCGGTGAGGCTTTCCGAAAGAAGAACTCTCTGAAACATTTCAAAATTATCTCAGTGACCACAAAAAACTAAGAAAATACGTTAAAACCGCAAGTTGATACTTTTCTATTGTAAAATCTTGTAAACCCCTAGAATGTAGGCCGTCTAGGCCGGTACATGTTCCTGGTTATAATATAACTCCCAGCTGGGGTGCCTGTGACGCTTTGCGAAGGTTGCATGTCGAACGGCGCGAAAAGCGAACCAATCAGAGACGTTCTACAGTTTGGCCGTGGGTGCATAACTGGATAGTGACTCTGAAGCCTTGCAGGTTTTACAGTCGCTTTTCAACTGAAGCTTACCGACTTGCTTACAGTTACACAACTAAGAAAGGCCGTTAACAACCGCTTTTAAACATATTGTAAAATGTCGAAACGCAAGGATCCAAACAAACCGAAAGGGAAGCTGAGCGCCTACAATTGTTTTGTCAGAGAAGAACGAGAAGCCATGAAGAAATCCGCTGAGAAATCAGAAGCTGAAACGCCAACCAAAGAGGCCGAAAGCTCAGAGAAACCAACAGGAGCTATGGCTCAGCAAGCGTTTATGGTAGCTTGCGCTGAAAAGTGGAAGAAGTTAAGTGATGAGGAGAAGCAGAGTTTTAAAGAGGCTGCTGAGAAGGACAAGATAAGGTACGACAACGAAATGGCAAGCTATACACCACCTAAAGCCGAAGCTAGTGGAAGGAAGGGTCGAAAAGCGAAGAAGATGAAAGACCCGAATGAACCTAAGAGAGGAGTGTAAGAGCAAATTCAGTTGACTACATTACCTAAGCTTTAACTCAGTAATTTTACCTTCGCTAGAGGATCTTGGGATGGAATTAATTTGAAAAAAAAGCAAAAAAAATTATCAAAGACATAAAGCTAAGAAAGCGTAAAGAAAATCATATTTTCAAAGGATTATTCCTTGAAAGTTTTGTCTCGTGATCATAAGATGAAATGAATGTAGGCTTGTTCATCTAACTCAATTTATGCGTTGAAGGTCACCGTCTGTAACTTGAGCGGGGAGCCTAAATTCAGTTCAGTTCTAGCGAATTGTCGCACTGTTTGAACGAAATTTTCATATGAAGCCGCCATTTTGATTACATGATTTCTTTCGAGCGGGTAAATTCGTTGAGGTTTTTGGGAAAATGCTCCATTTTGAGTTCAAACAAACTTATAAAGCTTATGTTTATATATCACGAAACTTAAGCATAAGCTTACGTACTGTACTGAGTTCACTTTCTTGTCTAGGTCTTCGTTCATGTTCTTTAGCAAAGACGTTCGCGCCAAAATGAAAGAAGAGAACCCTCAAACGGCAGTTACAGCCAAGTTGCTGGGAGAAATGTGGGCCAAGGTGGACGAGAAAGAGAAGGAGAAGTACGAAAAGATGGCAAAAGAAGATCGAGAACGATACAACGAAGAGATGAAAGCATTTAGGAAGGGCGACTATGTTGTTCCTAGTACGAGTCAATTGGCAGTGGAAGCCGAGGAATGATAAGCTAAAGGCAAAAAAACTGGCAGTGTTTTACTCAAACAAGTTGTTGTTTCATATACCATATAAACAATATTCAACCAAATTTTGCTGCACGAAGCCAGTGTAGTTTCGAAGCATTTAGCTGGCCAGCAGTGTTCCATTTCAGAATATTGGGTTCTGTAGAAATCAATGTAAGCTGACTAGCAATGCAAGCTTATAATTAAAAATACTTCCTGAGTTTTGATTTTAGGAAAAGCTGCTTGTTATTAAATTGTTGTCCTTGCATTGGCCCTATGATCAGGATTTAGTCCTTTGCGAGAACCTCGGGGGAGGGGCTTGAATGTTTGAGCTAGACTGTTCACACTTCCGCTATTTTTTTCGTATTTGTCCTCCATCGGCGAACGCGGTAAATGAATCGCGAGAGAACTGGACTCCGGCGCAAAACGTGAGGCACGAAGGGGTAGTTTTTCCTTCGCTCACTCCCCGCCCCCACCCCCTTAACGCTTCGCTCTCTATGTTTTTTGCTCGCGCGTTTTCTTTTGCGTTGAAAAAATAGAGCAGCTGTGAACAGTCACCCCAGTCGAGTTCACCGAAAAATACTTCCCAAAAAGTAACAAAGTAAACATGGCGGGTTTTTGGAAAAGGTAGTTCGGGAAGATAGCGGGGAGGGGGGAACGGGCTTTTAAAAAGATCCTCTTGCTGTTGTTAACATTTTATGGGAGAGGAATCATTGATGTTGGGCGCCATTTTGTGAAAGTAAGAGATGGGGGTGTAACGAAATAAAGGTCTCTTTGTGGTACTTAATTATGCGCGCTTGACAACAAAATGATGACCGCTCTTGCTTTACGAGGGATTCATGCTCATTGATGTCGTTGTATACATTTTGTCTCGTTAGCATACAACTTTGCTTTGAGAAGGCATCATGCAATATACAACTTGATTCCAGACATTTTATAGAACCTGTGAAAAATAGTAATCCGAAGTGAATTTTTCAGCTCTTTGCTAGCCTCTTCCAGGCGTTCAATTTATAGTGGGGAACAGCGCGAAAGAAAACAAGCGAAACAATAAGAAGTTCCAGGCGTTCTCCGTTTTTCCTTCGCGCCCACTATCCGAACGTCTAGGACAGGCTAGCTCTTTGCATGTTATATTGAAGGAGATATTAGCTTAAAAAAATTTTCTGGGTGGAGAAAGCGCTAACGAGCCCCCACATTTTTATAACATTTCAGTTTTCAAACCCAGATCACAGAAAACGCATAATATAGCAGGATTAAATTTATGGCAAAAGGGAAACTTTCCTTTTCTTGTGTCAAAGTTTCAAACTCCATGAAAATGAAATAGTTCGTTTCAATCTGTTTTGATTCATGGTCAAAGTTTTATAAACGAAGTACCAGGCTTTTATATTATAAGTACAAAGATCGGAACACGAGCTCTCATTTTGAATTTTGCTGAACAAGTCTCTTGAAGGGACATGCTGCACAATCGTCCACACGAGAGATCGGAAACATCGTCTGATGTTCATCGATATATATATGTATAACAAGCACACAAGAATTGCCGCAAAACTCGTGTCGTTGGACGTGTCGATGCTACACCTCCCTCTACATGGTGATTTTGACGATGGTATAATGATAAGTCCCTTTTAAACGTCCCCACAATATGTTCCCTCAGTGACGTGAATTTGACTCCTCAACCTTTTAAATTTGCCGAGGCTCCCCTCGTGCGTGTGCGTGAAATCAGTTTGAACAAGTAAGTACATGTAGCCAGAGAAGTAAGAAACTAAGAAGACCAGACTCCAGTCGTTCAAAGGGTGGATAGCGTAATTTGATTTGCCAACACTTATCCACTGGATTGTGATT
Source organism: Blastomussa wellsi (assembly GCA_947652115.1). Classification (NCBI taxonomy): domain Eukaryota; kingdom Metazoa; phylum Cnidaria; class Anthozoa; order Scleractinia; family Plerogyridae; genus Blastomussa; species Blastomussa wellsi. The sequence goes on along the minus strand of OX393568.1, from coordinate 6,702,107 downwards.
TATCCGCGGGCCGCGCTATCCACCCTTTGAGCGGTATAGCATTTTTATTTATTTCAAATACGAATTGATGTGTAGCGCGCTTTGCCTCTATAATACTTACATAATAAAAAATTACTTAATAAAAAATCATTTAATACAGCGATTTCAAACCCACACAGTACGAATACACCGAGAAGAAATCTGGGTAATCAGTGTTAATAGACGACTTAAAATCAACTCAAATGGGAAAAATTGAATAGACATTAAGTTCCAAAATGTCAGTGATAATTTGAAGAACGCCCACTTCGAGTCTGCTGGAGTTTGGTCTTGGAGGTGATGTTAGAGTAGCTACTGATTATGTTTTGAGAAGCAATATATATCTAGCTCATTGAACGACACTCCAAAACCAGTTTTAACCTATTTGTTACTTTTACCGCGAGTTTCGGTAAGTTATCCAAGTCCCGACTGCCAACAAATAACGCGCACAACTCCGATAATACAGTTTTTGGTTTTAAATATTTGATTACATGATAAATTATTACTGTGTACAATAAGTCCCATCCACGCTCGACACAGCTGGACTATCAGAGTTAATTACTTTCACCTCCTTCGTCTTTTGAGCTTTGCTTTTACAGTTGAAAATTCGTAACAGTACCGAACGGCCTCCATTTTCTTTGGGACTTCGTACCGCATCCAAATCGCCCGGCTTGACGACTTTAACAGGTGTAGAGCTACTGCAAGTCAAGCGCTTACTAAACCAGTTTGACATCTCACGACTTTATGAACAACTCTTTTTCAACAAGATTTCCCAGTACAGACAGCATTGCTTCGTCGTGAAACTTGCTTTCGAGATGCGCGCGCTGTTAATGTACTCGGTTGCGTCACGAGGTAATCATCAAGTTATGTTTATGACGCGAATGAAATGTTAACCGGAAAGGCTAATTCATGAACCGATGACCAAAATGAAGTTTGACAGTTATAAAAATACGGTAAGAGGAAATGACGGATCCAGACTTCTTTCCAAGGTGGGGCTCCGAAACAAACGAGTCTAAGTGCGAATGCATCTATACGAAAATGGATGGGTTTTACCTGCATATTCATTCTCATACAAAACAAAGTCAATTTCATATGAATGTTTAACCACTTAGATTCGTTTTGAAACAGAGGTGAAAGGGAATTCGAAAATGGCCTATTCCTGGTGCCCGTTTATACCTGCACCCCTGAGTGGAGAGAGGCACTGTGAGAGTGAAGTGTCTTACCTAAGAACACAACGTACTAATCCTTAAGGCGGTGGCAAACGAGGACACATTGTGGTGGAGACAAATGTTTCTCTGTTTGCTCGTGCGCGCGACATTGTTGCCGAGACACATAAACTGTTTCTGATTTTATTCAGAGACATTTTGTGTCCGCAACAAATGTTTCGTCGTTTGCTCGCGCAAAGGCACATCATGAGTAGCAATATGTCCTCCTTGCCAACGCCTTTAGGTCTCTGTTTATACTTGCTCCAAGTTGCTCGTTTGGTTCGCTACGCAGAGGGCGCAAGAGAGAGGGCGCGCGGGAGTCCGAATCAAAATGGCGAGGGAGACCGCTAGCCTGGAGGGCGCGCGCCGGCTTGAAAATCAAATGGTGGCGCTTTCCGAGCCATCCGCGCGTTCCGCGGTATTTCTCGCGTGTCTATCGATACAAAGAAAATACGAGCGACTTGGGGCAAGTCTAGTCCCTGTTGTGTCGTCTGTCATGAGCTTTAGCGCGCAAACAACAACCAGTCGGAGACGCTACACAGATTTCTCCAGACCCACGTCATGAATTTTGAAAGGTTTAAAAGTGTAGGGGGTGTTAACTATGAATTCAAACTGTCATGACGGACTAAAATTTTATTTACAAAACTGATTTAGAATAAATATTATGAAAAAGCTGGAGAAGTTCTGTTTTTCTTTTTCTTCCTCTTTTTGTTGTTAGTGTTCTTTAGATTGCCACCTTTCAGGGCCACACTCAAATCCATGGCATCTTCGGAGCTTTTTGGCTTGGGGCTAAAATGCCAGGAAAAAAACGAAATTTCCTTCAGCAAACATTCATTAAGGACATGAAGTTGATGCACTTCAAGAACATCCAACTCATACCTATTTTGAAATCCACTGCTCTTATCGGCAGACAAGATAACAACTTCTTCTTCCTCGCTGCCATCACTTTCAACGTCGTACCGTTCGACTAAAAAAGGAATAATAAACAAAAGATATAAATCTAGGCAGTCGCATGCAATTACAATCTTAGAATAACTTGTAGACAGACTGCCTGACAGAGTGTCCAAAGCATGTTTATGAATGTGCTTTTGTCTTGTGCTTACGTGGCTTTCTGATTGGTCATAAAAATTCATACAATGTCCTCCAACCAATCAGCGCAAAGCCGAAACCAATCGTGATTTCGCTTACATGAATTTTCCCGCGCATGGGATGGGTTGCATGATTTTCCCGCGCTTTACACCGGTTACATATTTTCCCGCCACTTGGACGAATTGTATGTTTTTACTTCAAATTTTGGTCCACTGCCTCATATGCATTTATAGCGATTGGCCACAACAATAGAAAAATACTAGAGTGGCGAGAAGAGAATCACTGTGATACTACCGTTACGAAGCTATCACAAATTGATAAAAAATAGATATTCATGTCATCACCAATAAAATGCTGTCAAAAATGTTTTAATGACATCAATCCATGTAAGAAAAATAAACAAAAATTCTTTCTCTAACTTGCTTCGAGAAGAGAGGTTTATACGTTATCACCTTTACTTCCGTTCTTCCGTGTTGCAGTGTCGGGATTCTTTTGCACTCCAGTTATTTCAATATCGTCGTTATCTTCCATTTCTTCTTCGTCGTCGTTGTCATCTATAACAATCCACGAGTTGTCTCCACCTTCGCCAATCTGGGCCGTGCCTGGTCCCTGACAACAAAAAAGTAAAAATAAATAAATAATGTTTGGTGCAGTTTGCGCGCGTAGTGCGTTTTTGCTACAATAACTGCAAGCGCTGAACCAAGCGCTGTGAAAAGTACAACTCGTTCCTACTAAGTTCGCGAGACGCGCTGCAACGAAAACAAATGTAACAGCGACTTTTTCAAAGCAATATTCCGAATTCGGCAGCACTTTGTTTTGAGAAAATGGAGAATAAAACCGTGAATATTTCGTGTTATACGAGTTTCTCTTGTTAATTAAAAGTAGAGCCATTTTATATAAATCGGAGACAAATAACGCGAGATTACCATTAATTCTGCTACCCATGGCCTGGAAAAGGTTTATTTTGTCAAGGAACTAAAATGCGTATTAGAGGTGATTATTACCTATTAGTAACAAAACTGTAAACACTTTCTACCACGGCATGGTATAGTCGAACTTCCACTTACGAACACAGACGGCTACATAACAGCAAGTTCACTGGTCCCAAGTAACCAGTATTTATATAATCTCTTCTTCTATAATACAGGCAAAGTCTGCGCCGAGTGAAGTGGCCCATACCGCCGGAGCTTATCCCGGTTTCCTTAGCATGAAGCGACAGAGAGTTTTTCTACTCCCCCCAGGATGGGATGCTAGTCCATTGCAGGGTTATCCCCCAGCAGTGAATTCGCCGGTACCCATTTATACACCTGGGTGAAGAGAGGCACTGTGAGAGTAAAGTGTCTTGCCTAAGAACACAGCGCAGTGACCCAGCCGAGGCTCAAAAACCGGACCGACCGATCCGGAGTCCAGCGCACTAACCATCAGGCCATTGCACCTCCCACACAGACATCTCCACAATACAGACAATTCAGAAGTAGATTTAGGGGGTGGGGGTAGGGGCAGAGGGGTCAAGACCCCCTTTTCTTATATATATATTTTCTTGTATGTATATTTAAAACACCTTTGAAACAAACCGTCTTATTAGTGGTTTCATGCGATCACACACGCCACCATCCTTTCCAGACATCTTTGAAACCTTTGAGAATAAAAATTAGTGATAATAATTGTGAATGACGTTTCGATGAATCGTTCATTATTTTCAAATTCGTAAAAACTAAAAAGTCAAATTCTTGTGAGAAATGCTCTTTATCCAAGAAAACAAACCTGAGCTGAACACTCAATCTGACTCAATCAAAGCAAAACTATTTAGTACCTAATTATCACTTCGTACGTCCCACATTGAAGTGTTTAATTACATGCAACGGGATTTTCACACACATTTTTAGTATGTAAAGAACTCACAAGAATTTGACTTTATAGTTTTGCGAATTTGAAAATGATGAACGATTCATCGAAACGTCATTCACAATTATTATCACTAATTTTTATTCTCAAATGTTTGTCAAAAGCCTCAGTTATTAGAATCTTTGAAACCAACCGTCTTATTAGTAGTTTCATGCGATCACACACGCCACCCTCCCTTCCAGTTTTTTCTGGAATTTTGAAAAGAGGATTGTTACTCTATGATGTTGAAACTTTCAGTAGCAGTTCATTCATCCTTTGCGAAAAATTTTGATGACCCAACCACGTGATCCCGATTTTTGACATTGTCATGACAACCACAAAATGACATGCAGGTTTTGCTAAATGTCGACTTTTTTGACATATTTCTTCATTTTTCCCAGTTATCCTCAGCAAAATAGCGTATCTCATTCATTTTTGCACTAGAATAACAATTTTACATCAATTTCCATTATTTTCTGACTTTTTAGAAAATTGCAAGATCCAAGCTGAGATGACGTCAATGTCAGATGACGTACAACAGCCAACAAAAATTATGTCACCTCGAAGGGCAAGCTTCAAAAACCTCATGGGGGGACCAATCATCCTCCCCCCAACTTGCCCCTTGTACCAGAGTGGTACAAGGGGCGTGTACACCCGAAGGTTAAATATTACCATATGGCAATGGTATGGCATGCAGAACTGTACAAGAAAGTCAAGACTGGATTGTTTACAAAGGATACGATTCTTCTTCTGCCACCGAAGACATCTCAGCGTATCTCTGGTCTGCAATGCGTACAAATAAAAAGGACTGCATTACAATCTCGTTCTAGGGTGACTAGTTTATTTGCTTGGTGAATAATTATTAATAGCATGTTCAAGTTCACCCTCCTTAAATGTAAAGCGAGCCTATGAAAAGTCCACAAGCCCACACCCCACCCTACTGCACTCCATCTCACCTTTAGTCTGGAACAGAAAAAAGAAAGGTTCTTGCAGCTTGCATCCAATTTTCATATGGCTATTTCCCATTTATTTTATCCACTTGCTGTGCAATTCAAGGGAAAGTCTTTAGCACGGACTGCTTCTAGTTCAGCTAGGAACCGACAGAGGGAGGGAGAGGGAGAGAACAAGAAATTTGCACCTGTTGCCTTTTCCACTGCTTCAGTGATATCCACATCAGATTCCTCAGCTGATGTCACAGTAATAATGGATGGTGTCACATCTGATTCTATTAATCCTGTCTTTCCAATGGCTCTAATTAATTAAAAATCAATTCAGATTATGATAGGTAGAGCATCTAATCAGTGGCAGATCCAGGGGAGGGGGATCCAGACCCTCCCTTCCCTAATCAAAGTTTTTGTTTTTACTACTTGTTTGATACTGAAATTCTCGCATTGACAGGATCCCTGATTACCACTCAACTGAGTAAAAGTTTGGACCCTCTTATCAAAAATTCCTGGATCTGCCCTTGCTGATATGTTTTGTCAGAAACTTGAGCTATTCTATCGGTCGGGGTAATAAGTGCCATTATTTTTGGCACATCTCCATTAAGGCTCTTGAGGAGTTTCCAACTTATTGTGTCCCATTCAAAAAACAGTGTGAGAGCTGGCGAATACTCCAAAATTAATTAAATGTGAAAGCAAACTCGTCATATTACTGATGTTGAAGTATGAGATAGAGATCTTTTTTATTTCTGACATCCTTTTCATTCCATGACCATTTTTATGATTGGCATTCAAGGTGACCGACTGATCTTTGTGGAACTCCTCTTTAGCATAGGTCTGAAGAGAGGCTTTGATGTTTTTTTTATACCATGATCACCAATCCTACCTTTGTTTAGAGTCCTCAGCCAGTGCCTCTTGTATAAGAGCAACAACTTCAGCAACTTTGACTGTTGCAATCTTGGAACACCTGAGGATCTGCAGGAGTCACAGTCAATCACACAAAAAGACAAACCACTGGGTATACATGGACTGCTGCTAGGGTTGCAAGGATGACAATGCCACCCCTACTGCTAACTGGTCTGTAAGAAATACGGTCTATGTTTCTCAGGTTTCTAGTCTTCCTAGTCCGAAAATCTAAAAAAGTCACAATTTCCCACTGATGAAAGTCGCAAGAAATATTCAAAAACAATCTCACAACTTTTCTTCTTGTCCCCCAAATGCAGGGACTCTCAATGTCAATCAATCTGTGCACAAAACTTCCAGTAAAGTAAACTTCCAGTTTGATCTAACAACAGAATCTTTTTCACTAGACAGGGAATAGAAAATAATCCTGAAACAGATACTATTAAACAACATTATCTGCAATGGCAACCATCAACACATTTATGGTGCCTTGCATACCTGGTCAGATTCTAATGACACGCCGCCACCCATTACTGCACCACAGATTTCACGATGAATGTTCATTGCCATGATCATCCTCCCATTCATTATAATTTCTTCTTTATCTGTTGGATCGACAAGCAACAACTGTCTAGAAATGGAAAACAAAAATACCAAATCATAACAGACACTTTAATTGAAATTATAGCGCCTTTCAATAACATACAAACTCTTCTCATGTTGACAGCTACATTTTTCGCTGCTGTCAATCATTAAGCCGACCTCTCAGGGAAAAGAAGTTTACTTCAACAGGGTCAAAAGGTCATGTCTGTCAAATGTAACTGGTAGACTTCAATCCATTTTGTTTGCCTCTGATTTTCAAGGTTCATTGGCTGACAATGCAATTATGATTGACGGTAGCGAAAATGGCAATCGTTGGTTAGGTTTTGAACTTCAGAGTTTGCATGTCATTGAAAAGCGCAGTAAGAAATTTGGTCAAGAACACAGCTAAAAATAAAACATGTCAATCTCAGACTGGTGATTTAATTCATGGCGAAGATATCAAAGACGAGTGTGCTTAATTGCCAATTACCAATATTGGTTCATGTTTTTGCATGCACTATCATGTGGGAAGTTAATTATTTTGGAGCATCAAAAAGCATATTGAGTCACTGGAGGTGATAGCCAAGAATAACTCTTTTCCTGTGCCCTCCAAACCTCCCAAGTGCACCTAACTTAATAGTGCATACTATATATTAGCTAAAAGCATGAACCAATAAGCCCTTTGCTGGATCCGATCACATGGTACAAAATCTGCCATACTCGACAGCAAGCTTATTGTTATTCCTGCTCTGGGACATCCAAACCAAAGAAAAGTCAAGCTTGACTGGATAAAGTTGCTTTGTTCTGGATCTCCCACTCCGTAACTTCCATTCTTTTGCATCCCAGCGTGGCTGCTCTCGGGGGGTAACCCTGCGATGGACTAGCATCCCATCAAGTGGGGAGTAGAAATACTCTCTGTCGCTTCATGCTCCGGCCTGATGGCCCGATAGCCCGAATGCAGACTTAACCTTTTTTTACAGTAAGTTGTACTTACAGTACTACTAGTAATGACACCCTCACAGGTATAACATATGTTGTGGTTTAGATTTATCCCTGGTTTAAAATCTTTTAAACCAGTTTGATTTTTATTTCCCTTTGTCTCATGTTGATTAGCATAACCTGAAACAAAGGGAAATCAATATCAAACTGGTTTAAACAATTTTAAACCAGGGATAAATTTAAACCACAACATACACCTCACTCCAAAATGGCTTCCATTTTTAATATTATTTTGTTTGCATTCAAATTAGCCCTTGTTGCCTCATTCAAGATATAATATTCTTTTGATTTTTTAGCTTAAAGGAGCTTGGTTACGGATGACACAGTTTGAAAAGTTGAGCCTAAATTTTTTAAATTTGTCAATTACAATCCTTCTCAATCTTCCTCATTCACAGCCATCCTTGATTCTTCCTAGTTTATTGATGCATCTTTGGTGTTTTTATACCTTGGTAAGCTACTATTTCAAGGTTCCTATGATTTGAAGGCAATTTCATACATTGCCAAAGTTTTATTCATGGTGACTGTGCCCCATTAAAAACAAGGTAAGAAGGGCTAATTTGAATACCAACAAAAGAATATTAAGATGGTAGCCATTTTGGAATAAGGTGTATAACAGACTGCAGGATCAACTAGCTAGAGAAAACTGTAATCAACAAACATGAAATATTGACTTACCCTTCATCAAAAAATCCAAATGTTATACAGACAGGCATGTGAAGAATACTCAAGGGGACTGGGTCACGGTCCTCTGGAGAGTACTATTGATAGAAAAATCAATGCATTAAGGAATACTTGCAGTCTTAGAAACTGGGTGGTTTGTATATGTAATAGGACTACATGCTGTCCAATTTGAAAAAATTCCGAGGACTGCAAAATTGGACAGGGCCGTAGGCCAAGTCCAATTTGGCAGTTCAAGGTATTTTTTGAATCCAATTATTTGTAAATTGGACAAGCATGTAGCGTTGTTACCTATTAATTATATAGCATCCAAAAATACATGAACATGACAAATGTTTCTCCCTACAAACTAGTTTTTTTGACAATTGATTGGTTTATGGAAGGTACCCAGATTTTTCTTAAATTGGACAGTTTGAGCAAAAACTGTCCAATTTATTTTAAACTTGGATAGTTGGAAAAAATTAATGAAAAATGCATCTGTTGACAATAATGGATTTTGAAGTAGCTATATAATTAAAAAATAAATTGGCTGCACACATTCCCTCAAATAGCTACAATTACTAATTGAAAATTGTCAGACAACTTGAGACATTTATGTGAACTAAATCAATTCTATTCAAATAATATTATACTTTTGTGAATGCCAAATAAAATGCACTTACAATAGTGACTTCTTCACCAACAACTGACACATCTGGCCGCCTTTCAAACAAACAAGAACAAGATGTTACAGATTAAGGTGTTATGGCAAACAATAACATGAATTCAAATCAATTTCATAACTATGTGCAGTTGCCTGTATGAGCACTAATGAATGCCTAACATACCTAAAGTGCGCCAAAGCTGTAATTGCAGCAATACTTGCACAATCTGCAATGTTTCCTCCATTGTCTAGAACATGTAGATCAACTCTTACAGACCAGACCTATAATACGCGTAATATAATAACCTCATTGGTAGACTACCGGTACATACACAAGGTAAATGGTAAACTTAAGTCTGCATATAATGCTAGTAGCTGATCAGAGTCACCCACGCCAAACAGTATTTGACATCTTGTCTGGTCAGCATTTGAGCGCTATTGTTACGAAGTAAGTTGAGCCGATTGTAAACCGCAGGTAATTACTTTCACGCCTTGTTGTTTCAATCTCATTCAACTGGAAGGACGTCTCTGAAACTGTTTTGCTCTTTTTCTCAAAACTATATTTCCAAGAAATTGGGCACACGTTTTAAATTCGCATGCATCGAGTTTTCAACCGTTTTAGCTCAAATTTGACGAGAAAGTTCCCATGTCCCATGTTCCCGTTCTTTCTGGAGTTATAAACAAATGAAGGAACAGGAGGGATATTTTTTCGAACCTCAAAGTTTAACCGGGCGTAAGAAACAAGGTTTTTGAGACAAAGGTGTTAAGAACTTGGCACAATGCTTGACTCTTCCTCTAGATCACTTCCAACTGCACGGGAACTGAATATTGCAAGCCATGTACATTTGCAAAATGATCTCTATATTTTCAAGGCATTAAACTTTTTTCTTTCAATAAATATGGTATGGTAATCTTCATTTATTAAGCTTTCAGAAAATATATAGTTTGTCAGGGTTTTTATTTAACGTCTTTTAAAACGGTGCAAATGCAAAGCGGTCATTTGGGGTGGGATGCTACCTTAAAGAGATGAAGTGTCAATTTGAATAAACTTGAGATTCTGCTACTGGCTATTACTGTTTTGCAAGGATATCTGGCATTAATAATGAATTTATCCCAGAACTTTCATTTTGGTAGCTAGTATAACATTCCTTTTTTGTTTTACGTAACATATTAAACACGAGAGAGAGTGTTGGGGGAAGCTATTCTGCAAGCCTGCGAGCCCGAGCCCTTTTTTGCAAGCCGCGAGCCTCTTTTGCCAGCCTCGAAAGTTTTCAGCCAAAAAATCCAAAAAAGGGACACAATGCCCGTTGATGTCTATCTCGGTGCTGTACAACACGAACCGAAAATGAAGGACTGAAATCTTTTGGCCTCCGAGATTTTCTTATCTGTCTGTTGATCTACAAGCATGCCCATGCATGTGTGAACAAAGTCGCGATGGTGTAAGGAGTTCGATTGTACAAAACTCTTTCTATATAATTAAGTAACAGAAAAAATCTTTTGTTATTAACCAAATATCAATTTTAAGATATAACATCGAACGGCAGAGCGGAAGAAAGCTCTGTTTTCATTTTTAGTTGCCGAAGCGGTTGCTGTGAAATACAAATAGCTGTATTGATTGGGAGAGGACAAAACATGGACCCCCTCTATGGACTGGGTCCATGGACCCCCTCTATGGACTGGGTCCATGGACCCCCTCTATGGACTGGGTCCATGGACCCCCTATTTTTCCTACCGGCAAAATAAGTACCGGTAACATGAAAAGTATTTTATAGAAAAAATCGGTTTGGCAGGCCTGCGACTCCTATGTTGGTGACATTTGTTCATTTGTCATTCTGTATATTCATTTGGTTTTCCGTTCTATTTTAATAGTTTATGAAGGCCGAGTTTCCTCATAACACGAGTCAAGTTCGAGTCACAAGTCAAGTTCGAGTCAATACTTTTTTTCACCTTTTCTAATATCCTTTATATCCTTTCCCTGTATTAAATTGTTATTGCCCAACAAAATGTCGAAGAAGTAGCAAGAAACGACAACAAAACTGGACGATCGTTAATTTGATTACGGGTTTTGGGAAGATAACACAAAAAAGTGTAAATTAAGAAGCCTTAAGGACAAAGGAAGGACTGATATATTCACTGAAAATTACAACAACAAAAAGGAAAAAGAGCCAACAACAGGGTTTAATATTCCTGTCTGCCACCCATCCCAATACTAACCCTGCCCAACAGGGCTTAACTTCAGTGATCGGACGTGAACTTGTGCTTCCTTGTGGTATCTTCAGTGACAAAGGGCCAAGTTCATGTATGTATGTTAATTTGGCACTCTATTCTTTTCTAGACTAGCTTTCATTTCCTAATTTACTTGCCTCTTAGTCACTTTTGTCTCGTCTGAAACCGAAACCACAAGGAAGCACCAGTTCCATTCTGATCGACGAACTTAAGCCCGTTGAATGCAGCGATTATTTGCTTTTTTCTTTTTCTTCTTCGTTTCCCAACAATAAGTCAGTGAAATTAATTAAGGAACCCCTGCAGAATGGTTACACAAGAAGCTAAAACAAGAGTTCATTTCTTTCCCAACTGATGAAGTGTCTTGTCACGCGATCTATGAGCGAAATTGCAAGGTGCAATTGTTGTAGGCAGATCACTTTCTTTTCCTTAACATGATCGCTTGTCGGTAAATTTACATCTAAATTTCAACAAAAAGCTAAAATTATGGCGAAAAACGGAGGCTCGCAAAAAGAGGCTCACGGCTCGTGGCTCGAGGCTCCGGCTCGCAGGCTCGCACATTAGTTACACTCGAGTGTGTTTCATCGGGATATCCAAACACCGAGAAGAGAGTTGAAAATATTACATGCAGTGGAGTATTTTTAACGAACTTCGAGGTGTTTCGATAGCTGATGAAACACTGTCTTGAGTGCTTGATATATCTGCCCAATTGAAACAAAAACTAAGGAGAAAACGGAGAAGTAAAGTCATCAAAATCTATGCTAATTAAGATCAGGTATCCAAACCTCCTTCACGGTTATAATTTTCTTTGTTTTAACTCGATGAATTATTAATTAATTTGAGAAATTCACATAACCATTGCAGTGGAGATTGCACAGTGCAGAATGGAAATCATCTTGAAGATGGGAGACTCCTTGGTTTTGTGCAATGTTCCTGGCTCTGCTATCTTAAAGTAAAAATGGATTCTAAAGGCAATCACCAAACAATCAAAACTCCTGCTGTTTATCAAAATAATCCCAGAAATCCAAGAGCTCATCTTCAGTCTACCTAGAGTTTCCAGAATTAATAATTATAATCTTCATGTTTGATCAATACCCAACAACTCCCCTGCATTAAATCATTTTATTATATATATAGCGACAATTTTAGGTAATAAACCTTGCAGATAGAATTCTATATCTGCTATATTTTCACATGTGAGAAAAGCGATACGTCCAATCAGCTTCGCGTATAGCTTTCTTCACATGTGAAAAATATAACCAATCAGCATCAAGAGTAGAACGACCTAACCAATCAGAGCGCGGGAATTCAAATGGTTTCCAACGAGGTTGTGAAAACAACACGCTGCAAGTTTGCAAGCTCTCGAAGACAGTTTATGTTTTGGCTACAAATTTTGTACTTTTGAGAACTTTATGGAAAGGAAAGCCATCAGAAACACGCCAAGCAAAACCTTGAGAACACAGTTATGATATGGAAATGCTAAAATCATTCTCCAGGCGGAGCGAAGACAAACTAAATGTCGATAAGGGAAAGCAACGAAATGAAAGACTTTCATTGTAGCTTTGATACAACGCAACCGTGGACGTTCTAAGAAAATTCAAGCACTCTTGGGAACACCAGGGTAAAGTAAATATTTCACTTTTGAATATGGATTTCGTAATTATTGTTTAATGAACCGACTCCTTGTGTTATCACAACTTTTGTTCAAAAATTCGCCAGTTGATTTGCGCGCAGTAGTTGATTCACTTATGGCGACGTTTCTCGATGCGATAGCAAAAGCTTTCCTTTTAAAAAGTATTAACACAGTGTGTTTTATACCGCTATTTAAATAAAGTTCTTGTTTACGATAGCTTGTCGTCGCCGTAATTTTTCTTTTCTATTTAAAAGAGATCTCGCTTGGAAAGCAATCAGAATGCGTTTGCAGCTTTGTTTTCCTCGCGCTGCGTTTAACTCTTTAATTATAGACTAGAAAAATCGCTTTAAGTTTACAATGGTTGAGTACTCGTTATATATAATAAACAAATTACAGCATAGAAAGTGCTTTGTACGGATTATTATTCACTCGTCGAAAAACTTTGGAAAACTCACTCGTTCGCTTCGCTCACTCGTTCGTTTTCTACAGTTTTGCAACTCGTGAATAAAAATCCGTACATCGCACTTTCTATGAAGTAATCTATATTTAAACAAACCTTTTCACCAGCAACAATACATAGAGACTCTACATCAATAGCTCGTGACTCAACATAAAATCTCTCCATAAACCGGTTCAGCTCAGTGCTAAATTCTGTTGATCTGAATGTCAGAATAATGAAAAAATGTTTACAAAAGAAATTAATTTGTTTTTGTCAGGTATAAGCAGAAATTTAGTCATGGTCTCAACCACATAACAATGCTACATGTCAAACTTCCCACAAGTATAGATATAAATATCTGCCACTAGCACCTAGACACGGATCTGAAACAATTGTAGTTTAAATTTATTCTTTGGCTTGAAAGTTTCTCAGAGCATCACCTGCTGTCCCGTTTTGGTTACAAGTTGAACTGGAAGAAAACTTGTAGTTGTTACTAAAATGAACTCAAATATGAAATTGGAAGCAGATACTTCGATGTAGGCAGCGAAATCCCCAGCTACCAGCACATTTTGACTGGGTTGTGTTTTTATACCAACCTTCCTGACTCAAATGCTGGTGATGCCATAGGCGAGAGTTCCACATTTACAAACAGCTGACCTTCAGTGGGTCTGGTAGGTTTGGGCTGAGCTACTTCACATGATACCTGCCCTAAGACCCTATTTGTATACAAATACAATTAATTAGCCTCTGTGCAGGTTCCCCTTGACTTAATTCCTGTCACAATTTTTGCAAATCTTCAACTACTGTAAGCAAGATCTCCATTTTATGGATTAGAACCATTGCAACAGTGAATTTGGTTCTATTCATGACATGAGAATTTTTGCCATTTTCAGTCTTGAATATGTCAAAACTTGAGTGAGAAGAAGATATGACAGATATTTTTCAATTTTTATAGCTATTTTTATATCTTTATATTCTATCTGATCACTGAAATTTTTAAACCTTCACTTCAATCTTGAGATCTTTGTCAGTGGTTAAATCATTGCATCTTTGATTTTGTCAAAAATACCCATAGAGAGGCTTAATGTCAGGCATTCATACTGTTTTTGTCACAATGAGCATTTCTTATTGGGGCAGTCCATTTAATATCTGCACTCCCCTATTGAGGAACTGGGAAATCTGAGGGGAAGGGGGGAGCCTTAACATTATTTCTGAGCTATGTCGGAGCCTTTGACCTCTTCCTTTTTTTTTCTGAAGGCGGAATGTGTCAGCACTTTGATCTTGCTTTTCGGAATGGGTCTTCAAAAGTTATTCCTGAGGGGGCAAGTACCAAGGACCTCAATGTGGAGGGGGGGGGGGGGTTAAATAGAATAGCCCATTGAGAGATGGGGGGAATGGGGTAACAGAAATAGTCTGTTATAACAAGAACAAGATACAATTAGAACTCCATTAGAGACAGTTTTTTGTTGCCTTTCCCTTGCCTATTGTCTTTTTTCTTTTTCTTTTTACTGAATTGATTGTAAATATGTGGTGAAATAAACATTGATTTATTTATTGGCGTTCCTCCCACGTAGATGTCCTTTGGGCTTCGTCACGATTGGCAGCATGTGCTAGGACAGCTGTCATGCAATGAGTCAATACTGATTGTTTTCTTTAATTGGATTAAACGGCCTGTGAACGGAAGTGGACTGTCGATTCAGCAGATGTCCGAGGGGAAGGAATGCATGACGAAGCCCAAAGGACATCCGGTTGGGAGGTTATGACCATGGTTGTTGTTACACATTTTCAGATGTTGCACGGCAAGAGAGGGACCAAACGGTACAAATGCCCACGGATGGTATTATACTTGAAAAATCTCTGACATACAGTCAATCAATCAATCAATCCTTTATTCGCACTATCCTAGGTATTTATGCACTATCTATATCATAAACAAAGAGACAAAAGAAGAATAAATTAGGCCTTAATGTGGAAGTAAATAAGTGTGCGACGTCCAAAGTAGCAGAGCTTTCTAGTTGGACGCCACCATTCAGTAAAACACTTAACCATACCTTGTTCGTCCTAGCTGCACCTCACAATGACCTCTGTCCACACCAAAAGAAATTCTGAGTTTCCTATAGTCGTAGGTTTCCCGTCCATCTAATCGCTGTTCAAAGCCACAAAACAACTATAACGCTCCATAAAATTGAACACTGGAAGTACATAAAAGAAAAAATAAAGGATCGTGTTCGCTTTACCTTCCTAGATCTTATGCTTTGAAGGAGAAAATCTCTTTCACAGGAGGCAAGAGGTACGCTGCCCGACTTCATGGTTTTGTAATAGATTTTAGCCAGGCGTTGCTGGAGCCCACGTAGAAGTTGAGCGAAACCTGGCACTAATACTAAAGCCGCTGACCAAAGCAGTTGCAGTTTCGTAAAGGAGTCTGAAGGGTCGTTTGGAGAAGTAACTTTATTAATTTATAGTAACGTTTTTCACCAGTTTTTATTTATTCTCGTTTGAAGAAATTGACGGATAACAATCTATAATGCATATGCTTTTTATGACATTACCCGATAAAGAAACGATATGATTCGGCTGAGATGGACACGGTCGATTTGGTCAGTTCGTCTTCCAAACACGTGGCTACTTTCTAAAACCTTTTTATCTTCTGATCGTATTGTTTCCACCAAAGCCCCTGAAAACGGCCAAAGTAAGGCGATCGAAAATGAGATGAAACAGCACATAAAGACTGATAACATTGTCGATGCTGTACGGCTGTTTGAAGGAAGCAGGAATGACGGAAATTCCTGGGTAGTGGACAGTTGCTACTCGACCTTGCTTCACATGTTTGTGCAACATGGTGAACACCAAGCCGTGGACACGTTGTATGAAGACATTAAGTGTAATGCTAGTTACATTGGCGAGGGAGCTAAAACCACCATGATCAAGTCTTACTGCAATCGAGGACAGTTTAATGAAGCTATTGAAATTTTGCGAAGCATCAGTAACGAGAACAGAGGCCACCACACTCGCCATTATAATTATGTGATTACAAGTTTGGCTAACAGCGGATTAACGAAACAAGCCTTGCAGCTTTTTGAGGAGAAATTAGAGAGGCAGCAAATTTGCCTTGCAAGCAGGAGTGACAGAAGTTTGTCTATAGATAAGGAGATGATTGCATCGCTACTCAATCCTGGTAATATAAAACCTAAAGAAAATGAACAATCTGAAAAAAAGAAATCCATGGGCATATCTGATATAACTTGGGATTCTATTTCAAGTAATAGTCATGATGTGTATACATATGGCACAATATCGCAGAAAGTGTTTCATTACCTCGAACAAGCTGGTGAAAGACTGCCAGTTAAATTAATTCAGGTAATTCGCTCGTGGTTCAACCATGACCCAGTCTACAACTGGACGTGGAATACCTGCAGCGTTAGCGAGATTGGAACATGCTCCAGCTGTGGAAATCAGCTGACCAGTGGCGTACCGCCAAGTGATATAAATCAGCTGGAGTGTGAGATAATCAGACTGTCAAGCAGTCGTCAACAAAATGGCTTTGAAGTCCGAGGTAAAAAGCTGGACAAGGAAATGCACAAAGAGCTTGAAGATTTCAAGAAGTTTGTCAAAGAACGTGGGCCATTTGATGTGATTATTGATGGGATGAATGTTGGTGCCTATGGTTCAATATCTAGATTTACATTCACCATGGACAGGCTTAATGAGACTGCTCGTCACTTTGCTGTGCAGCAGAAAAAAGTACTTCTCATAATAAACAACAACATACTTGTGTGGAAAGGTACTAAAGACTTGCAAACCCGGCTTGAAGATGTTTGTGCTGTTTTCAGAAACAAGTTTAAAAATGATGATTTATATCTTTTGTATGCCGCAACATTTAGTGGCATGCAGCAGGTTGAAGTGGTGACTAATGACAGGCTCAGAGATCACCGCCTTCTGCTGCCGACCAAGTTGTGGTGGACGTTTTTGAGATGGACAAGATTGCACTGTGTGTCTTTTACAGTCAATGACAAAGGAAAACTCAGTTTCTTCAGGCAAAGGTATGATCCTGTGGTGCAGCGTTGTGGGAATTCTTGGCACTTCCCAGCTAAAGATCATACATGGAGATGTGTGACAAGATCAGGAATGAAATGGGAACCCATACATAGACAATGAAATAATCACTTGAATTCTGGACAGAACGTTGATGAAACATTGCTAATTTGGGAGAGTTAACCATAGACTTGCTTACAAGTCAAGCTCTCAGAGCGTGAAGCGCTTTCAGCTTGGCTACTGCCAAACCGGAAACGAGACGCAAACGACTTTGCCGTGATGCACCGCAGAAAAACAATCGAAATCGTGGACCATGAAACCGCCATTATAGCGAATACTTGATTTGAAACATTCGGTTTCCATTTTTTCTTCAAGGTTAGAGGCCATGTTATTCCTTTCGCGCCATCGAAGCTGTAGACAAAGGCTGCAGAGGTCATTCATCCGGATTCGTTCCGGTCAGTGCACACATTTCATAATAAACAAAGCGCAGTGCATCATGGTAAGTGATAAAGGGTCTTTAAACCACAAAATAAGGCTGTAAACGTTTAGCATGACAAATTTGTTCTCATTAAAGCCTTAACAACAGGAATAGTCCAGAGAAATATGGAATTGGTTTAGCCTGACTGTGTAGCAAGCATTCAGGCATTTTGGGCATGTGAATATTGGGGTAAAGGCAAAAAGAACCTGGAAAGAACAAAAGAAGGCTATTTTCACACAGCCAAAATGTGGAAAGCTCTTCATTCTACACAAATGATTGCTACCCAGGATAGAATTGCTTTTTATGTTAACCCGAGATATAACTTTTGTTCACTCAACAGAGACATCTGAAAATTCAAATAATCCGTTTCTGTCAGGGGTTTTGATAATTTTTTAAATAGGCCACTACCGATAGTCCCAGGGAGGAGGAGGGTGCTTGACCCATGTTTGGGTATAGGGGTGCCACTAGAGGTCCGAAGCCCTGACCCTATATCTAGTCCTGAAAATGATCTAATGTTGACTTATGACCGGCTAAATAAATACGATGAAAGTTTCTGATTTCAAATATGCTCAAAACTCGATGAAAGTCTTGAAGCCATACCCTGTCTATGATGACTATATATATGTAATTATATACCCTGTTCAGGACTGAGGGGTCAAAAACCATTCCCTATCCAGCGGCACGTTCCCGTATAGCCCATATGAGGGAGTACCCCCCGGGCCGATAGTAGAATAGGTGGTTGTGACAACAAAAGGGTTGTACGACCCCTTTCCCCTGGGGGTTTCTGGGGCATTCCCCCAGAAAATTTTGAAATTTAGAAGCTCGGAAATGCAATTTCTAGCGCTCTGGGCATCACAAAGACAGCGGCGAGAGGCCTTATAAGTGGCGATAGACTGCTAGTAACCGGCTTTTATTGAAACGTGTCTGTACCTGCTGGAGCTTATCCCGGTTTCTGTAGCATTAAGCGGCAAGGAATATTTCTACTCCCCCTGGATTGGATGCTAGTCCATCACAGGGTTACCCCCAGCATTATTTTGTGGGTACCTATTTTTCACCTGGGTGGAGAGAGGCACCGTGAGAGTAAAGTGTCTTGCCCAAGTACACACTAGTGGTTTTGCTGAAAGAGCTATGTCATCATTTGTGGGAGACACGTCAGTGTGTTCTTGGGTAAGAAATTTTACACTCTCACAGTGCTTTTCTTCACCCAGGTGTATAAATGGTTGCCAGCAAATTAAATACTGGGGGCTAACCCTGTGATGGACTAGCATTCCATCTAGGGCGGTACATTCTCATCCCCAGAGGCCACAATCCTTTTTGTCAGCACCAAGAATTGAGACCGCTGGCTACCTCCAAATTAGGAGCATCTGCAGAGTACTTTTTCTATAGTTTTCAGCCAATCAGATCTTTCAGATTTGACAATGAGTCTGTGTATCGCAGCCTTCTGGATTTGGAGGCGGCCAGGGGTTGTGATTCTTGGTGCTGACCAAAAGGAACACTGCCTCTGGGGATGACATGTACAACTACAAGGCAACATGCAAAGGTATTATGGGTAGTGGTCTGTCGTTGCTTGACAGAAGGCCGCAGTGCTTCACTGCAGAGGAAAAACCTAACTTAGACTTTTCAGAGCTACAATGAATTGTACTGATGACAGTCATACTGTCTCGGGGATACTGTCCTTTCTTATTTAGTTGACTTCATTTTTTATATTACACAGACATTTCAGGGGCAGATCCAGGAATTTTTGATAGGGGGTCCAAACTTTGACTCAGTTGAGTGATAATAAGTGATCCTGTTGATGCAAGAATTTCAGCGTCAATCTAGTCTTTAGTGTCAGACATCTTCTCACCCTAATCCCCTGAACGATGTCTGTCACTTCAGACTAGCATCAAACAATAACAACCCTCCCACTGGATTTGCCATGCATTTTTATTTGTGTGAAGTAGCGATGTTTGCAGTTTTGATTGTGAGCTAAGTGCACTCTAACCACAATTTTTCCAGCAAAGTGCTATCAGTGTGCAGTATTTAAACAGCAGGGTGTTTCTGTCAAGGAATTATCAGCTAAGAACATCAAATTTGTAAGGGGCAACTATCAGACCGATAGTTTTGAGACAAAACACTTGCGGAGCATTTTTAACAAACTTTGAGGTGTTTGGATAGTCAATGAAACACTGTCTTTAGCGTTAAACAGAGATAGAAACTTGTCAAAATCTATGCTAAATAAGATCGGGTATCCAAACCTCCTTCATAGTTATGATTTTCTTTGTTTAAACTAGATGAATTATTATTGAGTTTGAGAAGCTATGTTATAACACATCTTTTGGCAATGATCGGCACGAGGCAACCTTTGAAGCAGCTGCATGCAGTGAAACCACAACAAACGGCCATCTCATCACTTCCCATCTCATTAATCCATGGCTTAATTTTGTTGGAGGCAGGGTTTCCTAATGGTTTGTGCACTGAATTTCCTAAAGTGCCTCTCTTCTAGTGCTGGGAGTAGCCCTGCGATGGACTAGCATCCTATCTAGGGAGGAGTAGAAATACTCATCATCATTTTCATGCAACAGAAACCTGGACAATCTCTGACCTGATGGGCCACTAGGTTTGAATGGAGGCTTTTTGCTGTGGTAAGGTTACAGGCCGAAGCTTATCCTGGTTCCCCCCCATCCACCCTTAAATAATTATGGGATGCTACTCCATTGCAGGGTTATCCCCCAGAATTAAATTTGCTGATTTCATTTCTAGACATATGTGAAGAGAGGCACTGAGAGCAGTCTTTTGCCTAAGAAAACAATGCAGTGCTCTGGCCAGGGTTCGAACCTTGACCACCAATCTGAAGTCCAGCGCACCGGCCATCCCTCCCTTTTGCCATGGTAGCTATGAGCAATGCGAACATGTCAAATTTAGGTTAACCTATGCTTATAACCAGTCCAGAAACAAATACTATTAGATCACACCAACAAATGCAAGACAAGGGTTACAGTGTTGTCACAGTACAGATTTAATTGGTAATGTAGAACTGAAAAAGTTCATGAAAATTGTACAATATGTTTCAAAAGTACCTTAACCATCAAGGCTAGCATGGTAAATAAAGCTACACTGTACTAACCACCAATAACAGCGACAATCACCATTCCAGCTGGCGTTAACTGACCTAAGTTGCATTGAAGTGACAGAAGAATTTGCTTATACATTACTGGAATAATTTAATTTCTTAAAAACAGCAAAAGCCAAAGACTCGTGAAAACAAAAGCCAACCGAATCTTTGTACTTGAATAAGCTAACTGAACAATTTCATAGTACATTGTTGGCGTAATCAGCAATTCTACTAAATGACTTAAAACTAAGTTAACACTACAAATGACGCATTACATTAATGTGCTTTCAGTTTCATGGGTCACACTAATTCTTCACCTATCGACAACCTTTGTCATGAAAACAGTTTTGAATATATTTGTCTGTCTTTGCTTCGTTTCTCCTCTATTAGCTTCTTTAGTCTTGCATTCTCACTTTTGATACCTACAAAATTTAAAGGAAACAAAGTTAACTTAAATATTTTTTCTTCGCTTAGTCATTAATTGGGGGAGCGAGGGTGGCACAGTGGTGAGAGCGCTCACCTCCCACCAATGTAGGCTTGATTACCAGCCGCTGTTTGGGAGACCGGACTTGAGCGAGTGGCGGAAATCAAGCCTACCACCAGTGTGGCCCGGGTTCGATTCTGGCCTGGTGCCATTTGTGGGTTGAGTTTGTTGTTGGTTCTCTCCTGCTCCAAGTGTTTTTCTCCGGGTTCTCCAGTTTTCCTCCGTTCTCAAAAACCGACATTTCTAAATTCCAATTCGACCTGGATAGAGGACCCGCATGAAAACCAGCTGAGACTGATGTGGCTTCCTCTCTTAATATAGTTGCTTAATTATTAAACCTTCACTCAACATGACTTGCCTTAAGTATACATGCCAACATTTATGCATTAGGCACAAGTCTCTCTGCTCACTCCGCAGACCAATTTCTGATGCCTTTTTGACAAATTTAAGCTAGGTATTCTAACCTTAACTGACACAGATTGTAAACAAGAAGCTAAAGAAAATTATCGGTACGTCCGCCAAATTCTCCAAATTCGCTAAGTACTTGCGACAAAGTTGTGTTTGACAAAACACATCCTCGTTCTGGGCAACAGAAATCTTTGGAGTGCCTTCAGAAATGTTCTATAGTGTTAGGACAACTTCAGCTGTTGTTAGGTCGCCTTGTAAAAAACCCTCGGAAAAATCCCACCCCTTTGACTCAAAGTTGGCAGGTACCAGTAAATTAAGTTTTGTCTCAAAATTGAATGGACTTCATAATGCTACCAAAGACAAATAATTTGTGGATGCACCATGGCTGAGTGGTTAAGGGTACTGGTCTTGTATTCTGGAAGTCCCAAGTCTGCATACGAGCCTAGCGGCCCATAAGGACGGAGCCTATTCTGGTTTCCTTAGCATGAAGTGGCAGAGGGTATTGGTACTCCCCCCTGGATGGGATGCTAGTCCATTGCAAGGTTACCCGCCGCAGTAAATTTGCCAATATCCATTTGTACATCTGGATGAAGAGAGGCACTGTGAGAGTAAAGTGGCTTGCCCAAGAACAAAACTGGGCCAGGGCTCGAACTAGGGCTCGAACCTGGAACATCCGATGCAGAGTCCAGTGCATTGACCATTCAGCCACCGTGTCGTTATCAAGAGTACAACTCATCGGATATGTTTTGTAAATAGCCAGCTGTCTGCTTCATGCCAGCTGGGATTTTTAAGCTTATGTTTATGTAAAATCTTTTTTCTCAGTCTGTTTCAGGGGCCTACCTGAAAACTAGCTATCCTGAAGCTCTGTAAAGTGTATAACTGCTATATACATAATACATTGCGTACATTTTTTTTCCACAAAGCACTTACTTTTGTCTTCAGGTGCCAGTTTAGCAGCAGCTTGAAGATCAATCTGTTGATAGAAGAAAAACATTACTACAATTGGCAAAATATTACAATGCTTGAACTATATGCAGCCTCATCACAGTGAATTGCCAATTGGAATAAATAAGCCTGAAAAAATTCAGGGCTCCAACAGGGTGAGTTATAAAATTCAAATAACAAACAATAATTATTATTGGAAATATCATTCAAGTTTGTTAGCACTGTTGACTGAAGCCAAATGCAGAGATTGGGAAATACTGACAAATTATGACATTTTTTACTGACCATTTGATCAATGAGCTCAACGTTATTTTCAAGAAATGTATTTAGCATTTCAAACATGAACTACCGTATTTATTTGCCAACAATAGCCAATAGCTATTGTTTCAGAAATACAGAGTTGAGTTTGAAGAAAGGAAAACATCAGCTTATAGCCAAGAGTTTCAATTTCTTTTTTTTCCTAGATTTTTCCTAGATGTCAAAAACCAAATTACTGTGTCTCAGATTGCGTTTAGGGTCTTGGCCAATAGCCAAGCTCTGCTTACATGCAATTACATACTGTATGTCACTGTTGAATTTTGTCACAGAGCTGTATTCCAAAATACCTTTGCCTGTTCAAAGTCCTTTATATTTGTATTAGCCTGTCCTCTTCTGTAGAGAGCTTTTACGTTGTTTTCATCTATTTCCAGAACCTTAAAATTGAATGATGAGAGACATATTACAAGTATTAGGTATTTTTAATCCACCATTAAAATAACCTTTGAGGATGTTCACACCAATTGTTTCTGTGCATCCTTACTACACACAGTTTTGACTGCATGCACTGAGTAAGAACATTTATTTAACAATTATATTCTATTAGATTGTTTATTTAACAATTATATACCTATTACCAGTAGATTGAGCCAAGCTGAAAGTATTTCAGGGTTCGTACTCTTTTGAGCTTTTGGAATTCCACGACTTTCCATGACCTTTTCCATGACTTGTCCAAGTTTTCCATGACCTAAATTTGAGCATTTTCTAGGAAATCATCTTTCATTTTGGGTACGTTTTAACGATTTTGTTCACGAAAAAACCTTATTGATTTTGTACTTTTCTAAAAAACATAATTTTCCATGACTTTCCATGACCCACACTTGAATTCCATGACTTTCCAGGCCTTGAAAATGAAATTCTAAAATTCCATGACTTTCCAGGTTTTCCATGACCTGTACGAACCCTGTATTTGAGCCTGCAATCCGATGGTCAGCAGTCAACCTATATACATGTGACTTTGATGGTCTCTACTCCTAAGCCCTCAAGACTCAATGCCAAGGGTAACCTGTTTCTGGAGTGTGGGTTTCCCCCCACCCTCTCCCGGACAGTCTGTATGAACATATGGATAACCATATATGGGTAATAACCAGCTGGATGGGCTTCTAATTTCCCTTAGCTACAATGCTCAGCATGTCCATGCATTGTGGTCATTACTACCTTGACTTTGCATTGATTTAGTGATCTTGGATTCTCAAACACCCCTGCTAAAAATTGTAAATACCCAATTATGTTCAATACCACATTTCTTCATGTTGAAATTTTTATGCCATTACGTTCTGCAATAATGTTATGTTGCGTTGTTCACACTGGTGACACATGTATAAAGCATCAATGTGGGTGTTTTCATATTTTGCATGTCCTTGCCATTATTCCATTATACTGCTAGTGCAATCCAGGCTGAGCAATACCTCATTACAGTCAGCCAATGCTCCTGAGTTGTTCCCTAATTTGATTCTACATGCAGCTCTGAAAATAGAAGTTCAACATTTAGCAATCTACTTTTGATTTGATTGGGTGGCTACAGTGCAGATGTACATGTAAAAAGGTGGTGCCATCGCGGTGTTGCTCTCACATTACAAAATTTGAAGGGGTCTGGAATAGTCAGAATTGTCATATGTGTAGGAAAAGTAACTTTAGCCACTTTCAATTGTCTCAGAGTCTTAGGATCTCAGAATTGAAGTGTATCTCAAAATCTCTCAACAATAGCCCAAGGAAAAACATGCTGTAACCGTTATGGAGGTAGAAGAACAGTTTTCTCTTATTTTAATTATTCTTCAAACACAGTGTCATGGTATTTCTACCCTAAGAAATCTGTCTACAGTTACATTGTAGTGACTTATCTTAACACAAAATATAGATCAAAGTTTGGTGTTTGTGAGCAACACCTCCCATAACAGACAGGCAACCAACAGTTTGCCAACAGGTTTTTCTGGGAGATGACGTAACTTTTACCCAAAGTTTGGTGTTCAGGAAAGAAAAATGTCTCACCTGTTTAAATAACAACTTATTGACAATGCTTTAACTTTTTCTTCATAGATCTTTTCTTTCTTTTCTTTTTCAGACTTCTCCTGTTCATCTTCGTCCGAGCTGGTTTCTCTGTCTGATCCTTCATGGTCGAGATACCTGAAAGGCACAATTTAAAGAGATCATTTCTCAACAATGGAAGGTGCGGCGGCTTAACAGTGAGTGCACTGGACTCCGGATTGAACGGTCTGCGTTTGAGCCCAGGCCGAGGCACTGTGTTGAATTCTTGGGCAAAACACTTTACTCTCCACTGACAGTTCCTCTTTTAAGACTTCAAGGCTTTATTTTTGAGTTAAGCAATAACATTTTGACAAATATCCAGGCACCGCAAATAGCAGGCGGGCTAGGGGTAATATTCAGAAGAATACAAAATGAGAATAAAAGTAAGAAAAAAGGAAAGTTCATCAGATTAAGGAGAAGAACAACATATGAAAAAGGATGCATTTAAACTTTGAGGAAAGGAAAAGAAAAACATTAGCTCACTGTTTTATAGGCAGGTAAGTTACAAAAAAATTTGTTCAGCTTTCTTCATTTCATCTATCTCATTTAATAGGTATCACCAGTCTCCAAAATATCTAGCAATAATGCACGAATGCATTTTGAGAGTGTGCACAACTTGGTTGGTATCTCATTCCACAATTTGGCAACAAGTCTCAAGAAGGAGTTTTTTAGGATTTCAAGACTCAATTTTTGTATAGAAGTTTTGAGAAGAAGACGATCGATCTAGTGCCATATGAATGTACATGAGAAAGTTGAAGGAACAATTGCTGAATTTCCACACAACTGTATAAATGGATACTTGCAAATTTGGGGAGACAAGCCTGCAATGGACTAGCATCCCATCCAGGGAGATTGTAGAAATACTCGCAGTAACTTCATGCCAAGAAAACTGGGATGTCTCCGGCTAGGCTCATACTCAGACTTCATTTTTACCAGTTACCCCTGACAGTGACTCCTATTTCGCTAGATCTACTCTAACATCATAAAAGTTGTTAATGAGAACTAAAAAAAGGTTGATTACCATGCCTGGGAGAACTCCTATATCATCCTTGGAGACCCAGGGACAGTCAGTTGGGGTGAAAGAAATGTCTAAACGGGTGAAAAATAATCGGCTTTCCTTTATCATCACCAATTTTTTCGCCTATTAGACTTTCTTTTGCCCCAACTGACTTCCCCAGGGTCTCCAAGGATACTCCTATATGCATGGATATTGCTTGACAGAACATGAATTTTTTTTCAGTATAAGGTATCTACACCTGGGTGCAGAGACACTGCAAGAGTAAAGAGTACAGCTTGCCCCAAAACACAATACCATCTGTTGACATTGTCTGGGATCTGACCGTGGACTGCTTGACCAAGGGTCCAAATGCTAGAAGTCCATTAACCTCCCTGGGTCTATCAACTCTTTATCTTACCGTAGTGCTTTACTGTATTTCTTTTCAGCTACTTGATAATCTTGTTTCTTAAATTGTTCATTACCAATAGCCTTAATTTTCTCTGCTGCATCTAATAGGTCATCAATCTGAAAAGCAAACACAATTGCACAGATCTGTTAATACAGCAAAACAGTAATATGTAGTCTAGAGATTGGGTTGACATTGTCTTGCCTTGCTGATTCCGGAGTCTTTAGGCCACTCAGGCAGCAGATCACCTGTTCCATCGTCAACACATGTACCATCATCTTCGCCCGCCTGCAGCTCACCACAGTCATCAATCACACATGGCTACAAGTTCAAAATAATCCCAACTAATAACATTTGGACAGACAACTCTCAGCAATATTTCATCTTAAATTTACTATCCTACATATATTTATGTATTTAAACATGTAAAATAATTGACATATGAAATGTTGATGTAGATAAATTTCCAATTTTAGCAATTGGAATAAAGAAGCCTGAAAAATTCAGAGCTTCAACACGATTCAAACCTGTGACCTCTGTGATACTAGTGTGATGCACTACCAACTAAGCTATGACGCCACACATATGGATCAAGGTCAATTTATTGAAGTCAATAAATTGACCTCACTCCCAAAAGCTCAGTTGGTAGTCAAGAGCATCGCACTCATATTGCAGAGGTCACAGGTTCAAATCCCATTCAAGCCCTAATTGTTTCTCACTTCTTTATTCTAATTGCTTTCTGCGATCATTATTTTGCACTTTCACTCTTTATACTATTAAACAACCACATCAATTTGGTGAAAATAAAAAAAAAAATAAATACATTAGATACTTGAATGGACACATTATCTATCACAGATAACAAGGTGTGATGTTAAAATAAAACTAAGTGATCAGTTTTATCATTGCCCTCTGTTAAACAGAATGCCCACTGGATTACAGTATTTGCTGATAGAAAAAGATTGCACACATGTTGCTCTTTGAAGGCACAGTTTTTCTTGATTTTTGGCTAAAAGTACATATTAATGGCAGCTTTTGGAAAGCAAACCTTTTAGTTTTTACTAAAATAATCAAACACCTGTCCTTGTTTTCTAAGAGTGATAGTCAATGAGGCTGTGCCTCGTTGACTATTTCCTCCTAATTGATTATTATTTATTCCCTCCTAATTTATTATTATTTATGTCAGGTGAGACATATATGAACAAAATATTTCTATTGTTTTCAGGGTCTGAGAGCACTGAAATGTCACCGAACTTAACGTTCGAATCGCTTGAACTATCGGTCAAAATGACCCCCGAAGGAGACTTTTTCATGTTCAACCCCACCCCCCTCTCGCCTGGATTTCCAGAGTCTTTAACCCCCTCCTGCGAGAATTTCCAGAATCCCATCCGTCGGGGGGGGGGGGGGGGGGGTGGATTTTTCCTGGAACAACCCAATGGAAGATCAAATCAATTTGCACATTTCTAATAGAACACGACTAAGCTTATGCTACTTAGCTGTAGAGGCCTCACGTTCACAGATAACTGGTAAATAGAAATTGCTTATTATAACTATTTTAAAATAGCTGACTAAGTAACAATTGTAGAGAATTCTACTTGCAACTATTTTACCAAGACACATAAATACAGTTGTATTATTACAATTATCATAATCGTTACAGTCGAACCAAGTGAAGTGTACCCCCCTAGAGGACATTAATGAATTGATTATTGGAAAATTGAAACCGTTATTCGTTTCAATGTTGCATTCGGTTTCAAAAGGAGCGGATCAATGTTCAACTCAAAAGACGATTTTTGATTGGACTATGCAAGAGCTTTTCTTGGCTATTTACATCTCGCAGAACTTGTAGAAATTCTTATTCGTGTCAATGCTGGGAAGAAAAGAGTTTTCTGGCGAAGCTCTTACAAGTTTTTCGTGAATATTTTAACGTGGCTCACTTCCGCCATGGGAAAAAGTAGTCTAGGTTTCGTACGCACCGTTGAAAATTGCCAGTTGTCTTCCTAACATTACGCGCTGCCACGAATTTCCCATCTGAATTTGTTTGAGAGGTTTCCCAAGCTCGTGAATTCGGCCGTGCAAGTTAGTTCCTTTGCCACCATTTTGAAAAGGAAACAATAATTCCATATAAGGAGCATCTCTTGTTCGCCCAGTCCAATCAAAACTCAACTTTGATTTGAGCATTGATGTGCACCTTTTCAAACCGAATGCAATCTTTGAAATGAATAACGGGTTCAATTTTCCAATAATCAATCTCTAGGGGGGTGCGCTTCACTTGGTTTGACTGTAATTGGTTTAACCTTAATGGGTTTAGTATTCTCCACAGGTGTGTTTTCAAGTTCTTTAACGATATTCATTCCTTTGATGACTTCACCAAAGACAACATGCTTCTCATCAAGATGTCCAGTCGGAACAGTGGTGATAAAAAACTGTGAGCCATTAGTGTTTGGACCAGCATTTGCCATGGACAATAAACCAGCTCTATCATGCTGCAAGGAATTTAATAATAAAGATGTTTTGTTTTCCAAGATTTAGAGTGCTACTTTATTGGGAAAGTTAAAACTTTACAATTAATTTTTGTCATCTTTTTGCTGGCAAAATTGGCGACCTGACAAGCAACTTCACCGTCCTAAAGAAATGCTAGGGAAGCTTGAATGCTTAATCTTCGAAATGCTGTGAATCCACAAGAAACCAAGTCTTTACACCAAGTCAGACACCATTCATGTGAAACTATTTTTTAGCCCATTGAACGGGCATAACGTAATTCTCATTATGGCTGTATAACCTCTCAGTTAATTTATTCCATTTCACACCTTTGCTTTCAGTATAAATTATCTCTAATCTGATACATTCTGTAGTTGGTAATGGTGCCAAGATGACACAGAAATGAAGTTCCATTTTTCGTTTTTTTTATTGGTAGGTCTGCAGTCTGCATGTGAGCCAAGTGCGCCATCAGGCCAGAGCTTATCATGGTTTCCTTAGCATGAAGTGACAGAGAGTATTTCTACTCCCCCCTGGATGGGATGCTAGTCCATCGCAGGGTTTGCACCAGCAGTAAATTTGCCAGTACCCATTTACACACACAGGTGATGAGAAGCACCGTGAGAGTAAAGTGTCTTGCCCAAGAACACAACACAGTGACCCGGCCAGGGCTCGAACCCGGACCATCCAATCCAGAGTCCAGGGTGCTAACCACTAGGCAGCCATATACATGTACCTCCCACATTGCTTATTTTTATAGTCGACTGTATTTCCAAATCTAATTTTATTTATACTAATAATATGAACTGGCCAATCAAAACATGGACCGAAACTGTCAATGGTAGAGATGTTAAATTCTTCAAATTCACCATTCACTCATGTGGGAAGTCTAAACCTGCAAACGAATGGCACGTTGTCACATTTTTATTGGCCATTTGAAATATTAGCCAACAGAAGTCAAAAACCATACTGGAAGTGTGTCACGAACAACCACAAAAACAAGACCCAACAGAGTGGAAAGATCACTTGTCTTGAATACACTTGGATGTAAATTGTATAGTCTAAGTGAAACAGGAGCTGACTGATAACTTATTTTTGCCAAACTTTCAAGTTCTCTGGCTCAGACTTCCACTTCAGCCGACACACACTTTTCATTTCTGAAACATAAAATACACTATAAAGGCTCCAAGAAAATCACCACAACAAGAAAAGCAAAATATAATGATAAAATATAATATACACCTTTAATTCAAAGTTTTCATCTTCGAACTTTTCTCCATAGATAGACTCTCCGCCAGTACCATCATTGTTGGTAAAATCTCCGCCCTGAACCATGAAGCCCTTGATAACTACAACAACAGAAGTAGTCACATGTAACCGTTAGACACTTTCATGGCTATCCGTTAGATTTTTTCTCAACCGTTTGATGGCTCCAGCCATCCGTTAGAATAAATGTCACAACCGTTAGGACGTTTTCATGAGCCGTTAGGCAGAATTTCTCAGCCGTTAGAGTGTTAAGGCAAAACATTAGTTAAGAACACTTAAATGATCTGTTAGGCACAACAAGCTAGCCGTTAGAACAAAGTGTTAAAATTCTTTGAAGGCCATTAACTATCTGTTAACTACCTGTTAGTTTTAAGCCGTTTATCAGATAAGCGTTAAAGTACGTTTTTCCTATCCACTTAGTCAGTTTATACTTTTCCTAAAAGTACTGGCATGAAAAACAGACAAAAGAAGTCACAGACATCTGAATTAAAACCATGCATCAAAAGAACTGTAACTATGATACAGTACAACCTTGCAAGTTATATCCTAAACAACAAAGAACAAGGTTATCCAAGTGGCTTCGCTCGGATTATAGGTGGAGAGTTTGCGATGTCTGTTACTGTTTTTCTTCTGCCAAAATGCTTTTAACAAAGTTGTGAGTCCAGTACCTGGTTGATGTCATGAGTCAGTTAGTGCCAGGTCTCTTAGTAATTTTCTCTTCTTTTGTGTTCAAATGGTTACATCTTTGAAATTGGGACAAATTGACAAATGACAATAGCCACTTTAAAGGAGATACTGAGAATACAGTAGACTGTAATTTCTATCAATTAAAAGCAACAGATTATTGACACAGTCCATCACGCTGAGATACAGTTTACTTACTTCTATGAAAACTTGAGCCCTTGTAGTGAAGAGGTTTCCCTGTTGCTGGGCCATTCCCTTTGTCACCGACACAAAGTGATCGAAAGTTCTCAACTGTTTTCGGACACTTGTCAGAAAATAACTTAAACACTATTCTTCCAGCTGCCAAATAATAAAATCAATTAGCGTTAAACTTTGCAATGACAAGTCCCAAAATAGGGCATTTTTATGGAACACATGCGGCTCCAGCATTTTCATACCTCTTTTAATCAAAAATAAAACTATGATGAACTTGAAAACACAAAAGTAAAATCTATGACAATTAAGAACTCAAATTACCTACTTCTTTATAATTTGATTGAATTGCATTACAGGAATGCATTTTCAAAGGATTTATTAATTATAGACATTAATATTATAAGAAAGAAAAAATAAACATTTCATACAACAGAGCAACATTGAAAACTTTAAATGTCCTCAAATCACAAACTTGGCATATGCATGGTGCTTCTGATTTTCGTGACCGTTCCAAATATTGATCATTTTAATTTAAGTTATTGAGCTTACATATTTTCAAACAACATCCCCGTTTATTTCTAAAAACCGACCAAATTTTCGTCCACTTACCTCTTTCACCACCGATAGAAATGTCAAAAAAGCACCTCACGCTACTGTTTTCCGACATTTTTTCAGATGAAATGTGCACGAAAAACAGATCTAAACGATTCACTTTACATGTGACAGATTTACAAATGTATTGCCGTTGTACGTATCACGAAGCACCACGTGACACCCGTGATTTACCGCTGGACATGTGTATAGCTGGCGATGAAAATGGCGGCTGCTTGATACCAGCTCATCAGAGAGCGAATCACCCACGGAAAAATATGTCTAAGAATTTAAAGACAGCGATTTTTATTGGGGGATTTGTAACGTTTACCCTTGCAGCATTATATCCTGTTGTGGTGTATCCAAAACTGCACCCCGAAGTCTATCGTAAGTGGCTTTATACACGCATGTATATTTAGCAACAGTCATGTCCAAATTTATATAATTGAGTTTTACATGTAAACGACATGAAATGAGACCATAGAAATATTTTCTCAAGTAGTTACATGCTCCATGATCCAAACTCAGTAATTAAATAATTCTAAAGGGAACTGGGTTGTAAATTATTGAGTTTTGTTATCACAGGGCAAATTCAGAGCGAGACAAGAAAAGATATCAAACAGGAAGACATTCAGCCAGGAAGTAAGCACCTATCAAGACTATCAATGTGAAAGCTGAAGGGGGGAGGCCATGCAAGCATAGATGGGAGATTGTCTGGGCTGTTAACCGTTTTAGTGGACTGTCTAACAAAAATTTTATTGAAGTTAAGTGACTGTTTGATTGAGTTATTTGACTACCCTCAAATACCTATCCTACAGGGGTATAGCCCTTTCCTCCCCTCCCCCTCCCCTTTCTGGTGGATTTTTCAAAAGATATCAATGCACACATATATAGATAAGTGTGTAATAAGTTTATGCAGGGTTCGTACAGGTTATGGAAAACCAGGAAAGTCATGGAATTTTAGAATTTCATTTTCCAGGCCTGGAAAGTCATGGAATGTGAGTATGGGTCATGGAAAGTCATGGAAAATTATGTTTATTAAAAAGGTACAAAATCAATTCAGTTTTCTCGTGAAGAAAATAGTAAAAACATACCCAAAATGAAAGATAATTTCCTAGAAAATGCTCAAATTTCGGTCATGGAAAAAGTCATGGAATTTCAAAAGCTCAAAACAGTACGAACCCTGTTTATGGCTATGCCCCCCATCCAATGGTGTTTGACTTTTCAGTAAATAATTTCCCAGCATGTAAGTCTGCAATGCATGCAGAGGGCTTCAGCAAACATAACTCTCAGCAAACATTGCGTCTTATGAGTTTTCTCCAGATGTATTGCTAAAGAATATTGCTTGATATTAAATACCATGACATTATTTTAATTTTGTGTTTGCTTATTTCAGATATGAAAGTGTGGTCTGATCCTTTTAAGAAGAAATAAGGAAAGAAAAACAATGGATCTTAAACAAACAACTTGTCAAAGACTCAAGGAAAAAGGATGAATTGAGAAGAAGGGGAAAGAACATAGACTAAACCACCATATAACCAGTTCTTATTGAATATATTTTCTCAAAAATGGCAGTGCAAGGGATACTTGGATACAAGTGTGACGGGCATGTTTCCATGAGAAAAAGTATGGTACCAGGAAATATCCATACACATTCTATGGAAGGTCATAGAAAAATTCTGAGGGCATGGGGGTTCTAAAAAGCCAACATTTTTGAAGGAAAGTATGACTTTCTTGAGGGGTAGGGGCGGGTGTTCAAGCTAAATGACCTTTTGTTGAAACCACCTGGTTTTCATTTGGTCAGCACCAAGAATCACAGACTCACCAGGGTCCAAAATTAACTTTTTTATGCAGGTGTCAAGTGGCGACTGAACATTTTTGTTCAGTCGCCAAATGGAAAAATCTGGTCACCAAAACGTGGATCGTAAAATTTTTGCCTTACAGCAAAACACGAAAACATTGAGTTCTGAAAAAACAGTAAAAACTATATCAGGAGGTATAAATGTTGCATGTATGAAGGCATTAAAATATTGTGTAGCTTTATACAATTCAGTTGAAAAGGAGCTTTCGTTGAATAGATTGTTCTCTTAGTTTGAAGACTGACCAGTAGGTAGTACGATGCCTTCAAGAAACCACGCGTAAACAAGCGGTCAGGTTGCTTGTTGCACGGTATGGCTGTCAGATGAAAACCGCTGAAAATTGGCGGCCGTTTCGATCAAAGTGCATGGTTTACAACAGTTATGAAGGTCATCTAACGGGAATCTACCGTTACTTTTCATCTTAATTACTTTCTATAGAGATTAAAAACTTTGACAAGACAAGGGGTAAGTTTCTTGCTGAAATCAAATGCGAAATGTTTTGATTTAATTCCTTAGGCACCCGTTCAAAAGTACATTGACACAAATTATGCTAAAAGTTAGTCGCCTGTTGGTGACTAGCTATGTAATTCTGGTCGCCATATACCTGTAAATGGTCGCAATTTCAGACCCTGCTCTGGTCAGTCCCAATTTCTGCAGCAAGTGCACAGTGGTTTGTTTTGATTCTCAGCCAGTCCGAGTGAGTGAACAAATTTGTATTTGGTGCTGACCAAAACAAAAGTTGGCTCTGGGGACAAGATTGGCATGGAATCCTAGAAACTTTTGGTGGGTATGGCCCAAGTTTCTTTCAACTCTTAGAAGTACTACTTTCCAAATCTTTTAAAATATTGTTTGTCTTACACATGTTAGGTTGCACTGCTGACAAATAGCCATGCCTCAAACAGAAAAGATTGTTTTTAATTGTTAATTTCATTTCATGTTGAGATATCTTTTTTTAAAATTTTCTTTTTCTTTTTCTATTTAGCAAACACCACAAAAATTACAAGTTACAAGTAACTACATTCAGACACACAGTAATAAAAAATATAAATAAAATAAAATAAAAATAAAGAAAGAAAAAAGCAAAAAGGAATGGAACTAAAGCATGGTTCGCATGGGCCTTGAAAAGTCCTTGAAAAAGATGTAAGCCCTTGAAAAGTTCTTGAATTTTCCCCAGTGGTCCTTGAATCTTATCGAAAATGACTTGAATAAATAAAACTTCATTAACACAACATTTTCTTGCACACAGAAAACATTGAAAGCTCAGCTATACACAATTTTCAGCGTGAAAAATCATGTCAACAGTGTGTTGCAAGTCTTTTATGTTCGTGAGGTGTTTGCTGGTATAGTTCACTGCTGTTATTTGATGTGCCTTAGGAACCGTTCCTTCCAGGGAACCCCCTGCATTACTAAGCGATCTTGTATCAGTCATCATAAGTAGACACTAGTAACAAACACTACACATCAGTCACTAACAGTCGACACCATTCTCTATCAGTCGACACCATTCACCATCAGTAGATATCATTCGCCTTTAGTAGACGTCAGTCACCATCACTAGACATCAATCTCCATCAGTAGAAATCACTCGACAACATCAACCATCATTAGGCATCATTCAACATCAGTAGATATCACTCACCATCAGTAGACATCATTCACCATCAGTAGACATCATTCACCATCAGTAGACATCATTCACCATCAGTAGACATCATTCAACATCAGCAGACATCATCAACATCAACAGACATCAGTCACCATCAGCAGACGTCAGTCACCATCTGCAGACATCAGTCACCATCTGTAGACATCAGTCACAATCAGTAGAAATCATTCACCATCAGTAGACATCATTCACCATCAGTAGACATCATTCACCATCAGTAGAGATCATTCACCATCACTAGACATCATTCACCATCAGTAGACATCATTCACCATCAGTAGACATCATTCACCATCCGTAGACATCATTCAACATCAGCAGACATCATTGACCATCAGTAGACATCATTCACCATCAGTAGACATCATTCACCATCAGTGGACATCATTCACCATCAGTAGACAAAATTCAACATCAGTCACCAGTAGGCATCATTCAACATCATCAGTCACCAGTAGGCATCAGTCACTATCAGTAGACATCAGTCACCATCAGCAGACATCATTCACTATCAGCAGACATCATGCACCATCAGTAGACATCATTCAACATCAGTAGACAACATTCACCATCACCATCAGTAGAAATCATTCACCATCAGCAGACATCATTCAACATCAGTAGACATCATTCAACATCAGCAGACATCATTCACCATCTGTAGACATCATTCAACATCAGCAGGCATCATTCACCATCAGTAGACATCATTCAACATCAGTAGACATCATTCACCATTAGTAGACATCATTCACCATCAGTAGATATCATTCACCATCAGTAGACATCATTCACCATCAGTAGACATCATTCACCATCAGGAGACATAATTCACCATCAGTAGACATCATTCACCATCAGTAGACATCATTCACCATCAGTAGACATCATTTACCATCAGTAGACATCATTCACCATCAGTAGACATCATTCACCATCAGTAGACATCATTCACCATCAGCAGACATCATTCACCATCAGCAGATATCATTCACCATCAGCAGACATCATTCACCATCAGTAGACATCAGTCATCATCAGTAGACATCATTCACCATCAGTAGACATCATTCACCATCAGTACATATCATTCACCATCAGTAGCCATCATTCACCATCAGTAGATATCATTCACCATCAGTAGACATCATTAACCATTAGTAGATATCATTCACCATCAGCAGACATCAGTCACCATCAGTAGACATCAGTCACCATCAGTAGACATCATTCACCATCACTACACATCATTCACCATCAGTAGACATCATTCAACATCAGCAGACATCATTGACCATCAGTAGACATCATTGACCATCAGTAGACATCATTCACCATCAGTAGACATCAGTCACCATCAGTAGATATCATTCAACATCAAGAGACATCATTCACCATCAGCAGACATCAGTCACCATCAGTAGACATCATTCACCATTAGTAGACATCATTCAACATCAGCAGACATCATGCACCATCAGTAGACATCATTCAACAGGGTTCGTACTCTTTTCAGCTATTGAAATTCCATGACTTTCCATGACCATTTCCATGACTTGACCACGTTTTCCATGACCTAAGTTTGAGAATTGTCTAGGAAATCAGTATTCATTTTGGGCATGTTTTTACTATTTTCTTCACGAAAAAACCCAATTGATTTTGTACTTTTTCAATAAACATAATTTTCCATGACTTTCCATGACCCACACTCTAATTCCATGACTTTCCAGGCCTGGAAAATGAAATTCTAAAATTCCATGACTTTCCAGGTTTTCCATGACCTGTACGAACCCTGTTCAACATCAGTAGACAACATTCACCATCACCATCAGTAGAAATCATTCACCATCAGCAGACATCATTCAACATCAGTAGACATCATTCAACATCAGCAGACATCATTCACCATCTGTAGACATCA
Source organism: Blastomussa wellsi (assembly GCA_947652115.1). Taxonomy (NCBI): domain Eukaryota; kingdom Metazoa; phylum Cnidaria; class Anthozoa; order Scleractinia; family Plerogyridae; genus Blastomussa; species Blastomussa wellsi. Next base: position 6,665,029 of record OX393568.1, on the reverse strand, counting down.
TTCAACATCAGCAGGCATCATTCACCATCAGTAGACATCATTCAACATCAGTAGACATCATTCACCATTAGTAGACATCATTCACCATCAGTAGATATCATTCACCATCAGTAGACATCATTCACCATCAGTAGACATCATTGACCATCAGCAGACATCAGTCACCATCACTAGACATCATTCACCATCAGTAGACATCATTCACCATCAGTAGACATCATTCACCATCAGTAGACATCAGTCACCATCAGTAGACATCAGTCACCATCAGTAGACATCATTCACCATCAGCAGACATCATTCACCATCAGTAGATATCATTCACCATCAGCAGACATAATTCACCATCAGTAGACATCATTCACCATCAGTAGACATCATTCACCATCAGTAGACATCATTCACCATCAGTAGACATCATTCACCATCAGTAGACATCATTCACCATCAGCAGACATCATTCACCATCAGCAGATATCATTCACCATCAGCAGACATCATTCACCATCAGTAGACATCAGTCATCATCAGTAGACATCATTCACCATCAGTAGACATCATTCACCATCAGTACATATCATTCACCATCAGTAGACATCATTCACCATCAGTAGATATCATTCACCATCAGTAGACATCATTAACCATTAGTAGATATCATTCACCATCAGCAGACATCAGTCACCATCAGTAGACATCAGTCACCATCAGTAGACATCATTCACCATCACTAGACATCATTCACCATCAGTAGACATCATTCAACATCAGCAGACATCATTGACCATCAGTAGACATCATTCACCATCAGTAGACATCATTCACCATCAGTAGACATCAGTCACCATCAGTAGATATCATTCAACATCAAGAGACATCATTCACCATCAGCAGACATCAGTCACCATCAGTAGACATCATTCACCATTAGTAGACATCATTCAACATCAGCAGACATCATTGACCATCAGTAGACATCATTCACCATCAGTAGACATCATTCACCATCAGTAGACATCAGTCACCATCAGTAGATATCATTCAACATCAAGAGACATCATTCACCATCAGCAGACATCAGTCACCATCAGTAGACATCATTCACCATTAGTAGACATCATTCAACATCAGCAGACATCATTCACCATCAGTAGACATCATTCACCATCAGCAGACATCAGTCACCATCAGTAGACATCATTCACCATCAGTAGACATCAGTCACCATCAGCAGACATCATTCACCATCAGTAGATATCATTCACCATCAGTAGACATCATTCAACATCAGTAGACATCAGTCACCATCAGTAGACATCATTCACCATCAGTCACCATCAGCAGACATCATTCACCATCAGTAGATATCATTCACCATCAGTAGACATCATTCACCATCAGTAGACATCAGTCACCATCAGCAGACATCATTCACCATCAGTAGACATCATTCAACATCAGTAGACATCATTCACCATCAGCAGACATCAGTCACCATCAGTAGACATCATTCAACATCAGTAGACATCATTGAATCAGTAGACATCAGTCACCATCAATAGATATCATTGGCCATCAGTAGACATCATTCACCATCAGTATACATCAGTTTACATCAGTCACCATCAGGAGACACTTCACAATTAGTATACACATTCCCCAGCAGTAGATCTAGACATCATTCACCATCAGTAGACATCAGTCCCCATCTGTTTCGGCTGTGAAGGCATTTTCACAAACGAGCGCGATGGGCTCCGCTTTTAGGGTTTACAAAATCTATATATTAGTAATCCCAGTGATCTTGTGGTACATGGGGGTAATTTCAGGCGAGTGCCTCTACGACAACTGAAGATAGCGTGGGAAGAAACTAAAATTTGTGCAAGGTCGGGCTATAAAGATGTGGGTGACCCGAAAACACTGACCCCCGGTCCGTAAGGGGGGTCCACGGACCGGGGGTCAGTGTTTTCGGGTCACCCTAAAGATTTAGGCGACGCACTTTTACCTAATATATAAACATGGTGGTTACCTGGTGCCTGGTATTGATCAGTTCGAAGTATTCCTGTATGTGGATCAGTATCGCTGGAGGTCTGGTTCTACCAACAATGTTTTTCAAGTACCTCACACAGACAAGCCATTTCCGAGTTGCCTTCTACCTCTGTTTGAAAACGAGTCTTGGTGCACAACCTTTCATATTGAAATGATTTTGATTTCAAGATAAAAGACGTGCAAGCTACTGATCATGAAGTAAAGCAGAAACATCATTCACCATCAGTCACCATCAGTAGACATCATTAGAGTACACACTCGAGTGGGACCTGGGCACTGTCCTATTTTGGGACACTGGGGGTGTGGTTATATATGTCTTTATCTGTTATGCTATTCAGTTATTCTTGGCTTGCAAGTGACGGCATGAAATTTTAAAGAGCCACCAGGCGGAAGAGGTGCCAATTTTTATATCTGTTTACAATTTTTCAGCTCAACGGTATGCTTCGTTTGCAAACCAGCGCATTTTGAATTTCAGAGTTATGGTGGTACGTGACATAAACTTATGATCGTGTTTGTCAAAAAATAAATAATTATCTCGGGATTTTTAGCCATTTGAGAAATAAAAGCATCAAGAAAAGTGTTTATGTAAATGTTTGTATGTTCAATACAGTTTATCAGTCGCTTAGATAACCAAAGTAAGTTCCAGATGTTTACATCATTTTCCAGCCGCCATATTGGTGTACCAAAATGAAAGTTGTACACCAACATGGCGGCTCCATATTGGGCTATATAAATTTGTGCGCAACATTCCGTCGAATATCTGAAGTTTAGATTAACGTACGGACCTAAACCTTGGAGAGGTGACTTCTCCAATTATCTTCTATAATATCGCAATTTCTTGACTTCATCCACCAGGTGGTTTTCGAGTTCATTTTCTATTGCGTGACAGTGAAACCCAAGAATAGCGCTAAGCTTATATCATTTAATATTCCATCTGTAGAGGTCAGTATAGCTGATCAAACAAAGTTCAGCAGAAACCTGGCCTATCTTGTAAGCCTGCTGACGAAGTTATCGTTTTCTTATAATTTGGTTTTATCAACTGGGTTGATAATGTCAATTGGCCACCGTAAAGAGATTCAAGAGCTGACGTTTCGAGCGTTAGCCCTTCATCGGAGTGAATCATTCATTCGCTCCGACGAAGGGCTAACGCTCGAAACGTCAGCTCTTGAATCTCTTTACGGTGGCCAATTGACATTATCAACCCAGTTGATAAAACCAAATTATATTGTTATACTCCCCACCGACGCAGCACCACAGTTTCTTTAGAAACTTACCCCCCTCTATATCGTTTTCTTAGTTATACTAAACAATCTCTCCCCTGGGCCTGTTCACATAACTGTTAGTTCTTTTTTCGTGCGTAGTTGCATAATATTATTGTCGTACGCTCTGGTTATTTTAATCCACCGATGGAAGCTGTCCACAATTCAGTTTCTGCACTGACGTAATCATAGGCGTACGGGCAATTTTTTGCCAGGGGGGGGAGGGGGTGGTGAACCATCTACCCAAAAAATTCTCCCAAATAGCCTTGCAAATAGCCTTGCCCAAATTTCCTCATGCTGCCCAAAAAATCTGATTTGCCCAAAATTTGGGGGGGGGGGGGGGGCCGTACACCTATGGATAAACTACCGCCATCTTTAACTTACACAGTGAGGGAGGATGGATGGCTTTGAATGAGGAAGATTGAGAAGGATTGTAATTGACAAACTTGATAGAACTGAAAGACAACAGAGGTCACAATAAACTGACAAGAAACAAGGATGGCTTCGAATAGGGAAGATTGTAATGTACAGACTTGAATAATTTGGGCTAAACTTTTCAAGGTTTCTTCCGTGACAGAGTTTCTATAAAGTAAACAAGTTTGCGTATTTTGATTTTTGACTAACAGAATGGGCGTAAAAACTAGCCTAACGAGGTTAAAATAAAGAGCGAAGGTGTTTAAATCTACTGGTTATCCTTGTGGTCTACTTAGTGCTTTCATGTTTGTTTTTCAATTTAGCTTGTGGATTGTTTCGTTTTGTAACTTTTGGAAAATAAAACAAAACTAAAAAGTAAATTGTGATCTGCTTCACAAGAGCGATTTTCAATTGAGTGTCGTAAAATCAAAACCAAAATAATTACTTTGGCCAAGCACAAAGGACGGAGACAAACTAGTGAACCAATCAAAACTTAAAGTCATTCACAGGCAGCCCAAGCTAACTTCATGTAGGCGTCATGACAATTTGACTTACAGACTTTGTATGGAAACTTCACTTCAGTTCTCAAAATGCAAGGTCAAGTCAAGTAACTTTATTTAAACTCGGTAAAAAACATCAGGCATCTCAAAATGCAAAATACAACCATGAATCGAATGCATAAATAAACTTCACCTACCTTTAAACAGAATTGTGTTTGTTTCTTCCGTGTCACCGAACAATGCCCGACTCAAAAGCTAGCTTCAACTGACCCCAAATTAACTCCGGATTACACGGAAGAAACAAACACAATTCTTTTTAGCAAGTCTGTTCTGTTTAGAAGTCTGTAAGTCAAGTAGTCATGACGCCTTCATGAAGTTAGCTTGGGCTGCCTGCGAGTCATTAAACGTTTTACTCCTGATTGATTGAAAAAGTGGCGCGAGATTTTTAAACAAATCAATGATCAGAATGTACACAGCACAAAAAACGAGATTTACGGAAAGTTAAAGCTGGCTTAAATCTTCTTAAAGTTGCATATTTAACTTAACTCTATGCAGTAAAGTTCAGTAAAGATTGTAAAACCGCATTTACGCTACTGTGCGTAAAGTTGATGCAAACTTGACTGATGTAAAAGGCGGCTTTACACCGCAGTAAAGTTTTCTTTTCATGCTGTGGTAGTACTGCAAAACCAAAGCAATTCGCTAATTACTTTCGACACTCAATTGAAAACAGCTCTAACTATATTTGATAATTATTTGCTGAGGGTGAAGTTCTTAACCGTATTTCAATACTTTTAATACCAATGGTACAAACTCACATGGCTAATAAAGAGGAGTTACTCTAGCTAAGTCTTTGGAAGGTTTTGTAAAACAGCATAATAAAACAAAAATACAAGTTGATAAAAGCGCATCTTTTAATGAAAATACCTGATTCCCATTAACAGTTTAAACTCTGAAATTTGTCTCGATCACGTGTCTCAGTTAGAAGTCTCCATTCTATTTGCAGCAGCCATAGTTTTGGTTGTCATGGGCTCCTCAATGCTCCATGGCAGTCTAATTAAAGTGGAGGGGAGCATTGTGTGACAATACAAACAATGGCTTTCATATTATGTTAGTGTTATATAGGCCCGCAATGCCTGCAGAAGGTTAGAAAATCTACCGTTATACGTCTGCAATCCGTGCAAAGAGATGGATTAATTTTGAGTGATTACCGAACACAGTTGACTCCGGTTGAGGTTTCGTCAAACTTGGTTTAAGTGGTTTGTTGTTAATTTGTAATCCCTATAAAAAGGAGCCGATTCAGCTTGGATTAGTGTATGCAAACAGAAATAATTTTTCTCCATACTAATGCTTACATAGTTCAAATTTTATATTAATTTAGCAAAGTAAAAGATGTCCAAAAACATTTCCACGGAATTTCATCCACAATTGTTCTCCTCATTCATTTGCAGTTTCTGCAACTAGTTTGAATTAATTGATAATTTAACTAATATTTCAAATTGAGGTTATCCTTGTAGGTGGCGGGTTATGTGACGCAGCAGTCTGACTTCTTTTCTTGTTCCTGTTATTCAGTGAAGAAAGAAGATTAAATTAGTGGACCAATTTTCTGACGACTAACCAATATCAAAGTAATCAAATCCATCTCTCCGTCTGTCCATCAATCAATCAGTCAATCAATCAATTGATCAATCAATCAATCAATCAATGAATTCAATCAATCAATCAATCAAGCAATCACATCTCAAAAGAAAATGTTGCAACCGGTTGTAAGTGTGAAAAGAGTGACAAGCATACTTGTTGTCGTCGTCTCCTATTTTGCTCTTCCCTCTCAGATTCTGCCAGGGCTTGTGCTAAAGCCTGGTCTTCGGCTTCTTGTGATGTCTGGGGTGGACTGGAAGACTTTGCCTTTGATTGATCTTGCAGAGAGGCTTGTATTGCTAGTGCTAGGGCTTCATCTTCGCTCTATGAACAATGATATGTCAGCTTTTAATTCTAAATTTTGTAACAACAGCAATACTTTTTTGAGTTGACTGAACACAAAAGCCAGGTAAAATATTGGATACCAGTGCAGGCTGTGGAATGCCAGTAGGTTGATGACTTCGTGGCTGCTCTTGGCGCTCTCGTCTGGACCTGCAAATCAGGCAAATATAATAATCATTGCTTGTCTATATTAACTGTTTGAGATGTCTGCTGTGCAAACAAATAATCCCCTGAAGCCTTGACGTTGTGTAGCACAAAACTTGTTACGAAAACTAGCAGTGTATAATATCTAAATTCATGTTTCGCTACCACAATAATCTGCTGCCACCACTCTTTCTCAATCTGTTTACGACAAACAGTCAAGTCCATAATTATGACACAAGAACATCTGGCAATTATCGTGTGCATTCCTGTCGCACGAACATCAAGAAATTTACAATTCTTTACCAAGGACCTAGGATCTGGAACTGTCTTCCTGCCTCTATTATCAATTTGTCAAGCTTTCCTACGTTTAAGAAAAAAGTGCTAGAGTTTTTATTAAAATAATCTCTGAGTTAGTATCTGCCGCATTCCTCCGCAGCCCTTATCTTGTCGTATATTGTGATGTCGAGGTGGCCTCTCCTAAAAGCCTAGTGGTTTCCTGAGGTCTCCTCGCCTAACAACCTGCTGTATATCTTTAAAAAACTTGTAACATAAAGGCAAATAAATTAAATGAAATGAAATTTAACAATTAGATTATGAGTGTAAGAGTTTTATCGCATGATAGTTTGATGAGGGTGAAGCCCGAATCAACTATCACAAGATAACTTATAAATCAACTTATTATTGTTAGGGAGCAGTCATCCACTCCCTTGAGGTCAATTTGTGACTCATTCAAACTCTCTGCAAATTTCCTCATTGAAGATGGAAGCCATGTGAATGAAGGATTAATCAGATTATTAAGAATAGCCTCCCATGCAGTTGTCCTTTGGGCTTCGTCATGCGTTCCCTCCCCACAGAATGCGTGACGAAGCCCAAAGGATATCTGTGTGGGAGGCTACTGTAAGAATAAATTCAGGTGTTTGCCAACTGGTACATACCTGTCCAAATCTCTTCCTATTGATGCAAGGGGTGTTTGTTGTGGCTTACTTTGTACTTTTGATGTAGAAGCTACCTTCTTTTTTCTGGCAGCTGCAGCGTCACTATGAAATAGGTGAATTAAACAGTCTAAGTCAAATAGAAGAACATCAATGTTTGGTCAATTTTATAGTGCCAAAAATACTTTCAGTTGATATAACGAATTTCTAAGGAGGATAGAAAAAGGAGAAACATACCCAGCTTTCACAGAAGCACTTGTTTTGCTGAAAATTAAGATGAAAAACACTTAAATACTTCGTTCTTGGTGAAAGAATCATCTGATGGTAACCAGAACTAAACTAGACAAGAATTAATCTATGTTTCAATTCATATACTTTGACTGAAATTTGTAATAAAATAATCATGGCAAAATTGGGTAGAAGTTTTACCCTCTAGCGACAAAGGAAGGTGGTAAATGCTCAAAATATTGCCAAAATAATCTGAAATCAACTTCTATTAAACTACCATTATATTAACTTGATCGTCAGCACCGAGGTGCGTTTTGGTTGCATTGCTTATATTGGGATGGTAGCACTTATTTGACAAAATCTCTTTAAAAAATCACAACATTTGTAAATGATAAAAAGCAAATATTAATAACAAAATAATATAGCCACTTAATAAAAACTAAATTACAGACACAGCATCAGACTGAGTTGTACTGTACATGTTCTTTAGTTTGACTCCTAAAACAATTCAGTCTCCTATGCGAATGAATGTGATGCCCATTTGAGGTCGGCACTCAGTCTCTCAATTTCTTTTGCTCTCGCATGCGGCACTTAATTGGGGGCAGAGGTTAATCGGGATTGGTGCTCAATCAAGTAAATAAGCTAAGCACCTCTTAATTTTTTAAGCATTGGCTGAACATTTTGTGGTTTAAATATATTTTGGCTTAAAATTCATCAAACCAGTGTGATTTTTACCTTCTTACTTTGGTGATAGTTTAAGTTAGAAAAGAGAGCAATTTACCTTCCATCACCTCCTCTTAATACTGCCGGACAACTGTGATCTTGCTCATGTCTGTGCTTGAGGCAAAAGTTTTGCCGGCAAGATTCACATCTAACAGGAATAAGCTGAAATGGTTAAATAAAGCAGCTTACATTAACTCACAAAACAAAAATTAATGTGACTTGCATTATTTTATTATTTTTATCAACAAAAAATTAACAATATCGGTGGGCTAACGGGGTCTCCCTTTTGCAAACTTTTGGACTTGACTCTTTCTCGTTCAGCTTCTAGGTCTAACGAAAATCACACAATGCAGAACTCATGGTTTTCGGAGGCCATGACTCTGCCTAAAACTGCCAATGCATGTTCTTATATGGGCGATGAAAACACAGTAATACACATCATTAATACATTTAGAGCTATTTTTTTCTGAAATAATGATAAAAGTAACACCCCAGTTGTAGTATTGAATATTCTTACATCTATATCAGAGATCCATTTGCATAATACTAAGGTATGCTGCAAATCAAAACTTCTTTAAGCCATCGATATGCACCAATTGTGGTATATCTGCAGTTAAATTTTGTAAAGCAAAAATTTGGGAATCTGTTCCACCAGAACTCAAACGTTTCCCATATATGCTCTTTAAAAGCATTACAATTTCTATTGACCACTCAAAACTGACCATAGTTTTATTGGTTAGGTAGTTAAATAATGCTGTACAATATGCAGGATATCTTTTTTTCTATCTCACATTTATTTATATCCTTCCTCTATTACAAGTTATGTCATTAATATGATTTAAACTATACTTAACATACAGCCAACGCCAACTTATATCCACATGACAGTGACCAACTCAAAATCTCATCGGCAACTTTGGTCACTGTGCACTATTTGTTATTGTCTCCACTAGTTAATTTCTATCTGAGTGTACTTTTTATTTTTCTTTAATGATTGTACGGTGTCTTATGCTTAGTTTTCTGTAAACAGTGTGCAATAAACTTGAACTTGAACAATAGCAGGATATTACCACCCCAGCATGATAGATTAGACTCTGATATTAGCCACCCCTCCCTCCCACCCCCAAACTGGAAAACTGGTTGGAAGGTTCCGCTAGATCCTAGAACTCATAACACTGTAGTAACAGACCAAGAAAGAGAAATGCTGTCGTTTTATGATCATGTTGCAAATGGTTGAAGAAATTGAGACAATGGAACTTTTACAAACTTAACAATAAAAGAATCTTTACACATACCTCTTTTTGTTTGCATCCTTTTGCAGAACATCTATTAAGATAAGCCTACAGTGAGCAACAGAATGTGAGATTAAAAGCTAAACCCAGTAACTGATAAAGGAAACTGTAATTTGTATCACAAACCAGAAACTCTTATTTGCACAATACACAGTTACTACTAAAAAAATTAATTTTATACACCTTTTATAGAAGTTTTGCAAAGTATTTTAAACACTGCAGATGTATAACTCTCCATAGATTTTTATAAACAGCAGCCACTTAAACACACCTATTGCCAGACCTTCTTAGCTAATATCATATAGTACTGTCAGTGTTCTTTTTGGTACTGATATACAGTACTCCCTTAACACCTATACTTTTATCTATAAATTAGACAGACAACTGATTTTGGTCCCTGTGAACTGTGTTTTAGCAATTTTACTGTACTATCAAAACTCTCTACAACGGACAATTGGTGCTGGTCTGGATGGTGTCCACCTTAAGGACGTTCGCGCTCATTGTTTGTGCGCATTGTTACTGCGCACGGAATTCGTCATGCCACGTCATCCATCGTGCGCGCCTGCTGAGGAAAAACAAAGGGCCAGAAGCCACTTTTTAGCTTTGCTGGTAGTTTACTCTCTTAAATGGTCGGTGACCCCTACTTTTCTTACATGAACTGATTTTAATTACAATTCTTGGGAGATTGTTAAAAAATGAACAAATAGTCAATGTGGGAAGTTTAAAAATTTTAAAGTTTTCTGCCCAGAGGGCATCAAATCTTGCCATCTTGCGGCTGTTAGGCGAGTGGAAATGTGGTCGCTAAATGCGATTTTTTTTTCAAGGAACCACACCAATTGAATAAATTCACTCTATGGGTCCATTTAAACAACATTTGACAGAGATACGTTCATTTCAAAGATTTATTTGCAATATTTTTGTGCTTACAGATAATGTAGCCGTATTCGCTAACAAAGCACGAGTTTTCAGATTTAGGGTGATCTTCTGGGCATGTTATCTTCAAAACGAAGTCGGTGACCCCCAATGTTTTTTTGCATTTCTGACATCAGTTACTCATTATCTTACAGTGGTGAGAGTTTCAGAAAAAAATCAATGGTAGAAATTTTTGCGCGAACGTCCTTAAACAGAATTGACTGCTGCGGATGCCTCCTAGTAGACAATCGAAAGGGTCATCAATGTATATATCCCCCTCCCTAAGAACATCTACGTTCTGTTCCCCAGCCCAAAAATCAGCACAAATAAGTTAAAGAAGCAGGGAGGACTGGGTTACTAACCTTTCTCTTTGCTACTGCTGGGTCAGATTGGCAGTCTCTATCAATGTGTTCTCCAACCTACAAGTCGAATAAAATACATTAGCTTCTAACTTCAATTCATCAATTAGACTGTGACCCTGAGTTTCTTATGAGCGAATCATCAACGCTATATAGAAAATGAGGGCGAGTATTTTGACTAATTGTTTTTAGTAGAAACTCTAAAGGATTGCAGTCCAAAACCTACCATTTTATGTATTTCTGAAAAAAAAAAGTTGTCCCTTTAAAGAGCTCTAGTCATCCTCCACCATTTTCGAAGCTATTGAAATTACGGAAATTATATGGTGAAGCAAAATCATATATCGCATTGCTCAACTGCTGTTACTGGAAGCGTTTAATTACCGGTATCCTTATCAAGTTTCTGAACGATTTCTTTGATTTCCAC